>JANRMT010062830.1:1592072-1614588 GCA_026402145.1 Polypterus bichir lapradei
CTTTCTTTCTTTCTTTCTTTCTTTCTTTCTTTCTTTCTTTCTTTCTTTCTTTCACACCCCTGAAGCTGAAGTGTCCTCCTCACCTGTTGCCCACCCCTGCCTTACCCGAGTGCCCACATGCTCGCTGAATTGAACTCGTTTTATAGTGTAAGGCGTTCATTTCAGGTGGCAGACTGTCTGATCAAACTTTGACCCAAATCCTAAAGTGACGCAAACCCAAATTTCGTGACACTTTATTTGACAAGTCTCAGCTGATTTGATTGTCCCCGAGTGTCAGGGCTATTCAGTGAGTCTTCCCTGCCCATGCTGTTGCCAACAATGACCCACCTCGCCTCTTACTTTGACCAGGAAAACCGAAATGAATGGCTGAGCGATTGACACGTCCTGAACAATCGTGAGTGCAGGTGGGCACACTGTGCCCCTCAGCCGCGCTGTGCTGTGTGAGTGCAGACGTTGACAGACGTGTAGCAGAACGGCGTTGTGCTGTCGTCACTCCTGCTGAATGTCAGGAAACTTCATTGTTTTCTCCCCCAAGCAATTGTGCTAAAGAGGAGTTTTGGCCTCGTGCCACCTGTGACCGTATTCCTTATTATTTGTCACCAGGTCCCAGAGTGCACCTGGCCTTCTTCACGCTCGGAGTGGCCTGACTTGGTGGCCAGCGCACCGCAAGCCATCGGGTTCAGTCGGCTGCTGGTTTCCCGTTGTGCCCGTCCAATGCACTGGCACCAGGCTGCAGAGTCTCATCCATGGTGTGACCCTCACTGTGTCCCTCAGCCTGCCAGCAAGTTGCAGTGACACTCCTTTTGGTGTGGCTGGGAAAAGAAGGGCACTTGAAACAAATTCAGTAAATCTATGAAGAAATTTGTTTAAAAATCCTTCAAGAGCCTCTGCTGCCCAGCATTATCCCTGAAATAATCGACAGGAGCCAAGCGGCAGGTTTTGTATGGATTTGGGATGCCAGCCATGTCTGTAGTGCGCTTTTAGGAGTTTGCACTAAGAGTGCCTTTCAACTGTCTGTGTGTTTGTGTTTTTCTTCTCTTGGCTTCATTTGAATTCATTTTTTTTTCTATTGATTGAAAAGATTTCCTTTGCCCTTTTTATTCCGAGTTGTTGGCACTTGGTGCTTAACAGCTCGTTTAAATCGTTATGCGCTCCGTGCGCAACGGGGTATTTTTGAGGAGGCTTCCTTCCCGCTGACTTCTGAAAGAACAAGCGTTAGCCATTTTCTAACCAGTTGGCACCCCAGCTGCGCTTCTCAAATGCGGCCGTCCACTTTATTAACTCGGGATTTGTTCTGCCACACGTGTTCCCGGCTGACGGTGAGACTTTCTCTCCAACTCCAATAGGAGTGCCAGTCTCGAGCGGACTTCATAATCGTGAGTCGAACCCTTGGATCGAGTCAAAATAAAAACAAGGAGGACAAATCACCCAGAAAACTCAAAGGTGAGCCTCGTACAAAAGTGCCACAAGGTGCCAGGAGTGGCAGGATCAGATGCGGGCAAATTAGGAAACTCTGCAGCAAGAACCTAAGGGGAGCAGACATCTGCGTGGATTGATCTGAGTATTCATGTCTTGTAAATCCTCCTGAACCCTTTTTGCTACTCTAGGATTTCATTTTCCTTTCTCCTCGTTATTTTTGAGCTAGGATTCTGCTTTCCGATGTCGTCACGTGTCTTGTGTCTTTTCCTGGCACCATTTTGTTTTTTTTTTTCTGTGCTGTCATTTTGAGCAGCGGTTGCCACAACGGGAAACCTTCATTCCTCTGTCTGGCAAAATTAAATCCTCGACTTTCCTTGTGCCTTTCTGTGGAAGTTGCAGTGGACTCTCCACCCCACTTCACCTGCTCGCTCCAAAGGCCGATGACACCATAAACTGCCGTCACACGTCGTTCAGGGGTCTCCTTCTTTGATTACTGAACGTTACTTCAGCCTTGATTTGTGTGAGGACTCTCCTGATCTCCTGTCACTTAGAATGTCAGACTCGCACTGTGCAGGAGTAACTTTGAGGCCTGTCACAGCATCCCCCAGACTGGGATCGACATGATGGCCACTTTCTTTCATACTCGGGTAGATAAATTACTGAACGCCCCTCGTGACTTCCAATTCAAAAACTGTTGGGTCCAAAACTTGATAAGTTGATGTAGAAATCAAGTGTACCTGAAAACGCCTGGCTGATCATAGCAGCAGACTTGTACTTTCTGGCGGTAAACTTTAACGGACCTTCTGCCAGCCACTTACAGTGGGTATAGAAAAGAACCCCCCTTCGACATATTCCTGTTTGTTTTCCTTTACAGCCTTACATGAAAACATCCATCCATCCATCCATCCATTATCCAGCCTGTTATATCCTAACGACAGGGTTATCGGGGGTCTGCTGGAGCCAATCCCAGCCAACACAGGGCGCAAGGCAGGAAACAAACCCCAGGCAGGGTGCCAGCACACCGCAGGGTACGCACACACATACAAACTAATATTTCTTCCCAGCATTACTTACTCGATGCCACCACTAACATCCAAGTAAATGACACCACAGCTACAGTTCAGAAAAATTATAAAAAATTAAAAACAAGACCTCCTGAGATTAATGCTGGATCTCCCCCAATGTCATTTTGTTGACCCCCCTTTGCTTTAATGACAGTCTTGAGTCTCTCTCAGCTTGGCACACCCAGACTGAGCCCACTCAATATTTGCCCCCCACTCTTCTTTACAGTTTGACTGTTCAACTTCGGTCACATTGGACAGTGAGCGTTGGTGGTCTGCTATCTTCAGATCTTTCCACAGATTTAGGTCTGGGCTCTGACTGGCCACACCAGGACATTCCCTTTGTTCTCCTTCAGTCACCGTGTGGTCAGTTTTGCTGTGTGCGTCTGCTCGTTGTCGTGTTGAGAGGTGAACATTCTGCCCATCTTCCACTTCCTGGCAGAGGGTAGCAGGTTTTCCTCCAGAATATGATGGTATATTGCCCCCTCCATTTGTTCTTCTACCCTAACGAGAGCCCCATGTCCCCCCAACAGGATGCTGCCCCCTCCGTGCTTTACTGTCGGTATGGTGTGTTGTGGATGGTGAGCTGCATTGGTGTACCGTTTGGTGTTGAGGCCAAATAATTTGATTTTGGTCTCATCTGACCATGAGACCTTTTTCCACTTGGCATCAGAATCTTCGAGGTGCATTCTGGGAAAGCTCAAACGAGTCTTAATGTGGCCTTTCTTGAGAAGTGTGACCCTCCTGAACAAGCCACAATGGTAGAGTGCTTGTGAAATTGTTGTCACCTGCACACCATTAATGGCCACTCTGTGCCATCAAATCCTGTAACTCCATTGGCCTCCTGGTAGCCTCTCTTACCAGTTTCCTCCTTGCTCTTCCATCCAGTTTGGAGGGTCCTAGGAGTACCAAACACTTCTTTATGATGCACTTTACTGAGCTCCTTGGGATTGATAAAGCCTTTGAGATTTTTTTTGTCTCCATCTCCTGCCTTATTTCCATCCACAACTCTATCCTGAGATCTTTTCAAAGTGGCCTGCCACCCACAGTCAGGTGTTTGCTATCAGTTGCTCTACCAAGCGAGGGAATGAATGGACCAGGAACAGCTTCACTAATCACACTCATTACAACTGAGCACCGGTGGGAGGAAGCCAGTAACCGCAATGGGAATGGTGGGCACTGACACCTGAGTTTGGAGGGGGGGTTCCAGGTCCAGAAATCTCAGGATTTCTTGCATTTTATTTTTTTAAATTCTTCTGAACTGTACATGTGATATCTTTCACTTTCAACTCAGGCATCTAAGACCACCTACCTGATGCTCCTGAAGCACCTAACAACGCCCACCTGCTGCCACTCAAGCATTTAACTCCACCCTCTGGCTGCCACTCAAGCATTTAACTCCACCCACCTGCTGCCACTCAGGCATTTAACTCCACCCACTGGCTGCCACTTAGGCACCTAACATCTCCTACCTGCTGCCACTCAAGCATTTAACTCCGCCCATTTGCTGCCACTTAGGCATTTAACTCCACCTACTGGCTGCGACTCAGACATTTAACTCCACCTACTGGCTGCCACTCAGACATTTAACTCCACCCACTGGCTGCCACTCAATCATTTAACTCCACCCACCTGCTGCCACTCAAGCATTTAACTCCACCCACTGGCTGTCAATTGGGAATTTAACTCCACCCATTTGTTGCCACTTAAGCACCTAACATCACACACCTGCTTGCCACCCACAGTCAGTTGTCTGCTGTCAGTTGCTCTACCAAGCAAGGGAATGAATGGACCAGGACCAGCTTCACTTATCCCACTCATTACAACGGATCACAGGTGGTAGGAAGCCAGTAACCGCAATGGAAATGGGGGGCACTGACACCTGAGTGAGTTTGGGGGGGGGTCCTTTATTAATCTCAGGATTTCTTGTTTTTGATTTTTTTATAATTCTTCTGAACTGTAGCTGTGATATCCTTCACTTGGATGTTATTGATTGCATTGAGTAAGTAAAGCTGGAAGAAATATTATTTGTGTGTTTTCATTTAAGGCTGTAAAGCAAAACAAATGGGAATATTTTGAAGGGGGGATTCTTTTCTATACCCACTTATGTGTAGCTGCTGTTCTCGTTCACCTCCATCCCCTTTTTCGTGTCTTAGCTCATCTTTGGCTTCATAAAGTTATATATTTTTTTATATCTGTTACTTGTTCCATATTGCTTATACTGATGCCCAAGGAAAAAAATGGAATCTGTTTTCACAGAGAATGTAGATAACAAACTTTCTGGTGCAGTGGGCTTCAACGGAAACAATAAGACCACCAAACTGCAGAAAAGAATATGAAAGCGCCTCAAGCCCCCTTGTACCCAGTCGTATTCTTACAACGCCCAGAACAGCTGACCCCACTCAGATGCTGGCGCCCATCATAACTGAGCGAGTGGCAGCCCATGCGAGTGTGACGGGGCACACCGTTTACCAGACAGAGCACAGTCTTCTGGGAAGTCACTGGGACACACCCAGGATGCCATCAAACTCGTTCACTCTTGGGGTCCTGCTTGCCCCTCAGGCTCTCAGTGATCTTCCCCACTTGTCGGGACCCCTAGAAGTCCAGCCACGCCCCCTTCCAAGTCTGGACGCAGACGGCTCATGGAGTGGGAATGAGTTGCCTGCAGCTCCTCATCTTAGGACGCCCCCCCCCCCCAAAGTGCTCTGAGTCCTTCATATTAGTGGGATCACAGGGGGTCCCCGTCACGTAAAGTGAAGGAGTGAGTGGCGGCCTGTCTCTAAATGACACACGTGAAGGATAAAAACGATTTGCTGGGATGTGACATCTTCCTGGGCAGGCATGGGGCGAGCCAATCCTGACTCATTAATTACTGTGACATTCAAGGAATTACACGACGCTCTGTAGTGTTAATAAAATCTCGTTCCAGATATGATCATTATTGCCATTCTGCTCGGGACATTAGCAGTAACACGGCGTCCGCTAATGGACGTGTCACTCAAGCCGGGACGGGCAGCCACCTGACTTTCATGTATTCTGTATTCTGTAGACCGAAGGTAAAAGCAACATGCGGTGGCTCTGCCACAAAAGTGGGCTTTGTAACAGGAGGCGTGGCACTTTAGGGGCACCAAGGTCTAAGAGTTCAGTCTGGAGACTGTGGAAGGACTGGGTGGTCTGCGGTGAGGAGGATCCCTGCAAGTGCTGAAGGTGTCTGAGCGGTGTCACCTGAACATGCAGACATGTCACTCGCTGTGGCACTTATGACACCGTACATGTCCTCTCATCTCCTCCTGCCTTTATTGCTTTTTCTTCCTGATGTTTCTGTCTACATTGCAGGTGGTGGCACTGAAGGACCCAAGTCAGTGGGCCTGCTGTCGCCCGCTGGTCTCTCCAGCGGTGTCCTCCACGTCAGAGCAGTGTCTGTGTTGGTGTGTGTGTGTGTGTGTGCGTTGTTACAGTGCCCTTATCATGTTGGCACTGCCCGCTTTCTTTGGCCTTCCTGTTTAACTTTGTCTTTCTTCTCTTATTTCTCTCTCTTCCTTCACATGCTTCCCTTTGGATCTTCAGGGACCTTCCGGGACCCAAGTACGTCACTCCTGGTGATTTCTTCCCACCTTACACACTGGAACCACCGCTGTAGATGGCAATGTATGGCTGTGGCTCAGCTTCACTAATAAGAGACGTTCAGTATAATTTGATTTTGATTTTTATATAGCGCCCCCTCTATTGGTGGGCTTAGAGCACATTTACAACCTAATGTAGTGTAACCCTTATTTAAACAACTGACGGCTGATCTATAGTGTTACCATCAGTTAGACGTGCTGGACTAGCGCCACCTACAGGGCGGGTTCCTGTGTCTGCCACTGCTGCCCAGATTAGATGGATGGACAGAGAGCTGCTCCATTTTACATTATAATGAATTCCAGACTTTCCAAAATACCTTCAGCTCATTTGAAGTGACTCCATATTGTCCCTTATATATCTCCTGCTGCCAGCCTTTTGGTTTAGGACTACAATGGCCACCAACTGCAGTGTGTCAAAGACATGTCTGGCTATTATTTTAAAATGCACCCTGAATACGGTGGCTCTCTATCAATCCATGTATCTCTTGTATGGTGTCTTTCCGCCTGTCTGTCTCGTATCTGTTTTTGTTTTATTGAGGTGACCTGAAACATAAGCCTGTTTTTAAAGAGCTATGCAAGGCGCTATATGTGATGAAGACTCGACTGCTCTCGGCCCAACAGCAGATTGGCCTCTGATTAGCTGATCTTCATCCCCATCCTGATGATAGACGAGCCCGCGCTATGGGATCAAATGACTCCATGGGCTGATCTTTTATTTCATAAGCTACATGATGCCACATCCAGTGTCCCTCTTTGACAAAGTCCTTGTCCCCCTTGTACTCGCCCAGTTTCTTGAATAAATGCCCAGGGTTTTCATTCCATTTTAGTACTGTTGGTCTTCCTCAGCGCAGCAGGTTTCTAGTCATGAATGGTGTGAGATGAAGGTTAGGACATGGAGCTTCTTCTTTTGAGTTGTCTTCTTGTAGGTTTGCTCTGCCATTGCAATGCATTCGTGGCATGTTGCATGTTGATTAGCACATGCCAACAAGAACGTGTGTCTGGACCCACCCAACCTACTGCAACTCGGGCACCTAAGACCACCCGCCTGATGCTCCTGAAGCACCTAACACCGCCCACCTGCTGCCACTCAGGCATTTAACTCCACCCACTGGCTGCCACTTAGGCACCTAACACTGACCACCTGCTGTCCCTCAAGCACCTTAACACTGCCCACGTGTTGCCACTCAGCCATTTAACATCACTCACCTGCTGCCACTTAGCAATCTAGCAGCACCCATCAGCTGCCCCTTAAGTACTAAAGTGTTTAGCGCCCCTGACCTGGTGCCACTCGGGCATTTAACATTGTCCACTGGCTCCCACTCAAACATCTAGCGCACCCAGCCTAATGTCTGCATGACGAGCAGCCTGCTCCTGCTCTTCATAATTCCTGGTGTATTCCTTGAATGTGTCAAACCTCTTTTGGAGATTTTTCAAGCTCAGGTAGTTCTTCTCAAGTCATGGCGTCTGGAGAGTGGAGATCAGCACATGCAAGTGGCGATGCAAGGAGGACCCTGTAAACTCAACAAGGCCCACTCAGTCAGCTGTCACTTACGGCACTTTGTCTCCTCCTTGTAATTTGTCAGTTAAAGAACACAGGAGCTTCGATGTAAGGGGCTTCTACTCATTAATCTTGGCACCGGAGGGTGGGCACATGTTGATTAGCACACTGAAGTGGCTCTTTTGCGTTTCTTCTGTGCGTGTGACAGTAGGGACCCTACGGACCTCTAAACTGTCGGCGTCAACGTCCTTTTAACGGTCTACTGCCAGCCTTTAATTGCTTTAGCAGTGGGGCAGCCATTCCTGACACACTTGCACTGGACAGTCGGAAAATCTCCAGCCTTTGGCATCTGCCCCTCATTATTTATCACCGTAGACCCAAAGCTCTAAAATATTCAGAAGCACGAGAGGCCGACGGTAAACTGGGTGTTTGCACCGCTAGCTGTGTCTCCCTTGTTTAGATTCTCCTCACCGTCACTGGGAAGCGTTGCCCTATCTGATTAATGCCATCGGGTGCCCAATTAGGGACGCGGCAGCAATTATGCTTAGGCAGCATTTTCACTAATGGCCCTCTGCAGCTCTAAATGCCACCCTGCATAGGGCAACGTTGTGTAGAAGGCAGCGGCTTGCCACCAAAGTCTCTTCTCTGCCCCAATTAGATGGCTTCAGGCGATGCCAGGGCGCTATGTGCATGCAAACGAGTGACAGGTGGGCTGTAAAGACACGTGTCTGGTGAGGCTGCTGTGGTCCGAGGCGGCGGCCCCTTCGCGTTTTACATCCATCTGCGTAGAGCCGTGGGGTCAAAGGTCACTCTTCTTCAGAAGGCCTGTTGGACTGAGCCGTGCCTGCGCTCACGCGCCTCGTGAGTTAGGGCCGGGGTGTCGCTGTTTAACAAGAATACGCGAGAATCAGATTGTCACGGGCATGACAGAATGTCACCTGTGCTGAAGGTGAGACTGCAGTGACTTTATTCGGAAGAGTTGTGCCCCCCGTGCTTTGAGCTTTTATTATTTACAGCGCCTTTCACCTCGAGCATCCACAAAGCCACTCAGCACATCTTTCTAATAAGACAGAACTTTGTATTCTACAAATTAATTATCTCCAAGTGCTCAGTCACAAGACGCCTTACAAAGGAAACCAAAATACGCACAAAATCGGACCACCCGGCCGCTGCCCCCTGACTGCTGTCCGTCCTCCGGAGGTTTGCCTTTCATTTCTGCTCCTCCGATCAGGCCTTGCACTTCGCTCTCCTGTGAACGGCACACGTAACTAGCGGCTTTGATTTCATTCGTATCTTTCACTGCGCCCTTCCTCCTCCTCCTCCTCCTCTTCCTCCCTCGAGCGGCTCTGCTCCTCGGTCTTCAGAAGCGCCTCGCTCAACACGAGATTGACATGGTGGGTTTGGGACTTCGTTACACAGAAAACGTGTGGAAAAGCAGCATGGCTGCCAGTGTCGTGTCCGGGTGGTTTTGTCACAGGGGGCTTAAGTCACCCTCTAGCAATGCCAAAGCCCCTCTCACTGGCAGAGGCAAACAGACTGAATGGAGGCAACCAGGACAGGAAACGTCCAGCAAGCTGGCGTTCTGCTTTTAAATGGCGAAGGCAGGTGTTGAGAAACTGATCAGGAGATGAGACGGGGGATCAAAATCGGGAAAAGGCCAGGAAGTCGAGAAACGTAAAGCCGGAGAATCAGAAAGGACGCACAGATGGGGTAGAGACGTACAGAAAGGCCGACCCTTTAATCCTCCATGAATTAATATGGTGGCAATCCGGACAACGGAACAGCAACTCCCGCGGTAAACAAAATGGCGTTCAGAATAAAAACACAAACAAAACGTGACAAAGGTTTGACGAGAAAAAAACAAAACAAAAAAAGGAATTGAATTTGATACAAAGTTTAATAAACACAGAAGCAAAAAGAATATTTAAGAGCCAGATGTCGTAACTGAGAATCATCTGATTGCAAATCGTAAGTCAAGAATCAAAGTAAGAAACAGAAGTGAAAAGTCAGGAACTGGGAAATCTAAATAGCACAGCCTCACGTACACGGGAGGGAAGGAGGAAGGAGGGAGGGAGGGTGGGTTTCATGTACTTATCCGTTGACACATCGCTGTCTCCAGGACTGTGCCCCGTAGCAGCGGCCATCAGGAGAATCAATAAGGCGACGTAAACGATACAAAATCAATCAGACTGTACAATAAAACGCTAACGTCTGTGTGTGTGTGGCCGATAGCTCCGAGCGATCTGATTGGCCAGTTTGACTGCGGTGACACAATCGAAAGAGGAAGTGCAAGTGTGAGGAAGACCAGGAGGAGTAAAGGCATAGGAGGTACGCTGAGAGTCGCCTTCAAGGACAGGAGAAGAGCGCGCGTCCGATGGAGACGGGGAGTGCCGGTCAAGAGAGACTCGGAGGAAGGGGGCTGAAGGCGCGCGCAGGACTAGCGATGCACTCCACGTGATATGAGATTCATTCTCTTACCTGCCCTTGACTAACACTTGACCACAAAGTCCAGACTACAAATAAAAGCCAGAAGATGAATCCGAGTCCCCAAAAACTCATAATGAGACTTCAAAATGGAAAGGGGAGACAAAGACACCCACACTGACAATTCCAAAGTACCCGAATCACGCCAGCCCCGGGTAAACTACTGTAACAAATACCAACGTGGGCTTTAGTCCCAGCAACGGGGGGAGTTTTTGTTAAAGAGACAAATGATAACTGCAGTTGGTTAAGCCAGTCACTCGTAGTCGTGCTTTGCCGCCATTATGAAGGAGCCCCAGTTGCACTTCCCAGTTGACTCACCTGTGATGAACAATTTGTTGTCTGAAGGTCCTCGGCGCTGAGGATGTGCAGCTTTGTTCATAATGGCTGCCAGTTCTGTCTTCATTCCGCCACTTCCACCAGCAGGTCCAGAAGGCGTCCCGTATCTCAGCCTGCCTTGCTAGCCAGCTTGTTGACTTAGGTGGGCTTCTCTTGACGTGGCACACCACACTGGCCACCACAGAGTTACCGGCCATGTAAAGGATGTGACGACCCACGTTAAGAGAGCCCCGGACTTTGCTCTGCTCTTTCTCCTGCAGTTAGTAGACCGGTCCGTGGATGTGGACTTGTAGCAGTGCACCGTGTCCACAGCCGCTCACTGAATGGTGGGTACAAACCAGTACATGGGGGGTAAAGATTGTGTGAGGTCCTGTCAAGCAGTGGTCCCCAGGTGATCACAAAGATAATTCACATGAGAAGACCACGTGACCGGTGGTGGGTTTCTGAGAAGCTCGGCTTTTCCCGAGGGGTTCGTTTGTAGCGGTGACCTTTTCCCGGAAGCTCCTAACAATTCGGTTGTCCGTGTTGCCCGTGTCGGTGTGGACTGACCCTTAAGTCTTGGCTCCCACCGAAGAGCCCGCTCGTAGACGCGGAAGTTTCCTTCGGCCTAATGATGTGCCCCCTTTTTCTTTTTTTTTTTTTTTTTGTCTCCCTTCATTGTAGAAAACACCCTGTCGAACAGTCGGGACTCCTGCGGCATGGAAACTCTACCTCTGAACGGCAACTTCAACAACAGCTACTCCCTGAGGAGCACCAGTGGGGCCGGCGGCGGGGGCTGCGATTTCCTCAGTGGCGGAGACAGCCCCGGGGGTCCACCGCCTCTCCCTCGCCCGGGTCGCAACGTCAGCGACACGGCGGCCTTCGAGAAGATGATCATCTCCGAGCTGGTGCACAACAACCTTCGCGGCTCCGGCGGCGAGAGGGCGGGCAGCCTGGTGAAAGGGCACAGCGGCAGCAGCGGCATCGGCACCAGCGCCACAGGGGAGGCCGGTCCCGGCACCGGAAGCAGCGAGGACGACGCCATCGTGCCGGACGCCCCCCACGATCAGGAGAACATCGACATCGAGCTGATGTACAAAGCCCTGGAGGAACCCTTGCTGCTCCAGCGGGCGCAGTCCATACTGTACCAGAGCGACCCCGAGGAGTCGGAGAGCTACACCGCTGAGCTGACGGAAGGCATGGACGGCCAGCTGCAGTCGCCCAACAGAGACTCCCTGTACACGAGTATGACCAACTTGCGGGATTCGCCGTACCCGGACAGCAGCCCCGAGGCGGTGGAGGTGGTCCCGCGCTCCACACAGGCCACCGAGGAGCTCTACTACAGCAGCGTGCGCCCCACCCTGGTGCCTCGGGGGCAGCTCCAAGCCTTCTACCAGTCGCAGACCCGCAGGCCCAGCGGCGAGGGCTACTTAGTCCAAGTGGGCATGGAGGGTGACATGGGGGACGGGGATGGGCAGATGCAGCTTGTGACCAGCCTCTGATGGGAGGGGCGGGAAAGGAGCGAGGACAGGAGTGGACATAAGCGACGAGCCTGCGCCCCACCCATGATACCCCCCAATCCCCTCCCCCTCCCCCTCCTCCACATCCGGGGAGTCTCGTTGGACTTGTGAACGGCTCATTTCATCAGCGGAGGGTCGTCTCGCTTCAGGCGGACGTGTCGGTGGGACGAGCCTCCAGGAGGACGCTGGCGACGGGGAAAACAAAACAAAAAAAACAAAACCAAGTGACGCTACCTCCGGCTTTCGTGTCCCGTTTCATTTGCCATCCGTGACCTCTGGAGCCCGCCTCGGCTCGCTCGACAAAGACACGCGCGCACAAAACGAAGACGGCAAAGAAGAAGAAGAAGAAGAAGCACATATACTTCCATTGTCTGCCTTTCTCCGTCTGGAGGCAAAAAAACGAAAATGGAGCGGCGGGAACGGGCAGGGGATCCAATGGGGCTGCCACTCGGACTGAGACGGGAGTCGTCCCTTTTTATAGAGGAACAGAAGCAAAAAAAAAAACAAAAAAATTGAAATGAAATCAATCAAAACTCCCAGGAAGGAACCCACGGAATGCGCAGGCACGCTCGGAGGCCAACGCGGCGCCGTTTTCCGGTGATGAAGACGGGGCAAAAGCTTGAAATGTTGCCAAAAAAAAAACAAAACAAAACAAAAACATTTTTTTTTTCCTCAAACTACTGTGCCGTGTCGCCGTCTCCTGCTCTTGTCTTCACACCGGAATCCCCTCGCGGCGGCCCATCAAGCTACGGCCCGGGAGACGCCGCCGCTGGCTTGGGGGACGAGGGGCTCCCGTTCCTCCCGTCTCGCATCCTGCAGGTCACGGCCGAACGACATGGAGGAGGAGGATGGAGACGTGTGTGTGTGTGTGTGTGTGTGTGTGCCCCTCCGAGAAGCTCTCGAGAGGATCGACTGGAGCCGTCCAGTCTGCGCCGGATCGTTGGAGTTGCCTTAAAAATCTTTTGCGGCGCCCCCTTCAGGGACACAGCGGACAGACGCAACGGGAGCTGATCTGACGGAAGGGCCGGGGTGGGACGGTGGCTTTGTGTGAGTGTGTGTGCGTGAGTGAGTGTGTGTGCGTGTGAGACGCTCTCCAAAAGAATTTCCAACAAGGCATCAAATGATCCGTGACGACGTACTGTAACCATACGGGACTTGAATATGACAATGACAACTAGCATTATTGTTCAAACTATGACTATTATTTAAATCCAATCTGTATATAAGAAACAAAGCAGACATTTCTGTATCGACCGCACAAGTGTAAAGTGTGTGAGGTGAAACGACGCCCCCCTCAGGCGGGCAGGGAGGGACGCTGATGTTGCTTACAAAAATTCAAAAACGACATTTCTGGCACAACGATGGGCTCTTTGGTTTCTGTTTCTTTCTTCTTTTCTTTGTTTCTTTTTCTAATGTAATATAATCTGTTACATATTGTAAATGTACAGCCTCAGACATTCCCGGACAGGACAGGAAGCGAGAACTCGAGGGGTCTGCAGGCGACGTCCGGCCTCGCTCGGACCCCACAGGACGCTTCCTTCACAACGCTGGGGCGGGCAGACGTGATGGTCGATTCTTGTCATGAACATATCACCCACCACGAAACGAGAGCGGAGGCGCCGCGCCACGCCGTCTGCCCTCTCTGGTTTTCCCTTTTCTTTTTCTTTTTTTTTTTTAATGGAAGATGCAACGCACCCCTCTGTGCATCACTTCAGCCCCCCCAACAATTTCAGTATCTTTTGCAATCCGTTTCTAAAATAAAAACGTCATCCAAAGTCGTGCCGCCTGCTTATTTCTGTCACTGCATTCGCTTGTTGGGGGGGGTGTTAGGGTGGGCTCGCGCCATTTCATGTAGTGCCTTTCTCATCACTTCAGACCACCTGTCAGCCTTGGGTGGCCCCTCCCTGGCAAGTGCTTCAAGTGCGGGATCAGCGAGGTTGGTATTGGGCGCCGTACGCAATAAACGGAAAAACACACAAAGATGGCAGGAGAAGAGGGAACTGCAAGGAGGGCATTCAAGAGAAGTGGCGTACGTTAGAAATACACTTGGGTGACTCCATCGAAACGCACTGCTCTTCTATATAGCGCCTTGAAAAGTTTTGAAAATGTACACAGGATGGCAATGTGCATAGCGCCTTCAAACAGTGGCACAGGAGACTGGGTACCCCTGCCAGCACCACCAGAGCTCCACAGAGCGCCCTGAGGACGGCCCGGGCGTTTGACCACCTCGACTGGAAGTTCCTCTTTGTACCTCAAGGCCTCTTAAATGATTAAAAAGTTGAAATCCCCCGCTGGCCTGCCCACCTCTCTCACAAGCCTCCCTGTTCAAATCGCCCCCTCTCATGTCACCTCCGGCTGTGCCAGGCCAGCAGTTTGGTGTTTGATGGCCTCTGGACGGCCCTTTTTACCGCCACCCTGTCCCGTTGTCACACAGACTTTGCCCCCAGTTTTTCTCCTCGCTGATCCGTCTGCGTGGTGCAGCGTTGATCTTCACGTCAGCCCTGAGCCGACTGCCAGTCCCACAACGTGACGCTGCCACAGTGCTGATGGCGCCACCTACTTGATGTCAGATTCACGTCACACAATAGTCTCATCGGACCACAAGGCGTTCTGTCACACCTTCGCAGGACCTTCCACAGGACATTTTCCTGATTCTTTCCAGCCAGGGCTTCTTCCTTTCCCTTCTTCCTTGAAGACTCCTTGGAGTTTGTTGGGCTGTGAATGTCCTCCCCAGTCACCTCACCCACAGACTTGGGTGACCATTGGTAGCCTTTTGGGCAGCTGGCAGTCTTGAGGGTGGCCTGACCTGGCACGGTGGCTGCACTGAACCTCGAGGGCTGTCAGCTCAGTGACTTTTGGGTGGTCTTGCCCCCTTCTCCAGGTCTGTGCTTCTCCGTCATTGTTCCTAATAGTCCTTTGTCTTCATTTTGGTCATCTGTGAAATGAGAGCAGGGGGAGACCACCAGCAAACTGGGGGAGTCAGTCAGGTGAGCAGGGGAACCCCCAGGTTTACGAAGGGGAGGAAAACCTTTAAAATCCCCCCCATTTTGAGTTTATGTTTTTATCAGACTATTGGGTCTGCTGATGGACCCTCTTGTGTAGACCACTTAGTGTACCTGAACATCCTGTGGTGCTGCGTGATGGCCAGCCGTGCCACCCCAATGCCCCCTCGCTGTCCTTACACTGGTGGCTCACTTTGCCATACTACCATTCTTCTCAGACCCTCAGAAGCTCCTCGTGTGAACGGTGGGATGCCAGCCATGCTGTTGGTGACTCATCGGTGGTGTCATCTCCAGGCTCGAGCACATGTCACTGCCGTCACGGGTTTGTGAACTTGGGATCTGAGACAATAAAAGGAGAGAACAAAGAACAAAACCATCAGCAGAGACAAACAAGTCACCATCAAGTCGTGGGGACAAATAAACCCAAAGACTTCACCACCCAGAAAAGCCACAAATAAAAACTGAAAGGAAAAAGCAGAAGACACAAAAACAAAACCAAAACCTCGTAAACATCCCACACGTCCTGTCAAGACATCAATAAAGTCGGAAAGCGAATTCTCCTGCACACTCCGCTCCGAGTCACCTGCCTGCAGAAAAGGGGGCTTCTCTTGGACCCCTGGATCAGAGGGCTGAGGACGGCAAGCTGCCCACCCGGCTTCTCTACTGTCAGACGTTCCCAGTGACATACCTCCCGTCGTCCACGCAACCCTGCAATGTCGCAAGTCTGCTGCCACCTAGTGGACGAGGAGAACATGTCACCCTGTCAGGCCATCCTGTGCTGCCCATCCATGACGGTGGGGAGAAACAACAACACAAAATGGTGACTGGAGTGCTGACCCTAGAAATGCCACACAAGCCAGCGCAGGACCTTCACTGGTCAGCCTCAGAAACTCAAGGGGCAGGGTATCAGAATTGGCGGCTTTAAAAGTTCAAAAGAACCTTGAAATGTCCCAAGAAAATCAAAAAATGTCCTCCAAGATAGGGAGAAAACCGTCAAACCTCCGGCATAAAGGACAAAGCAAAAACCAACTTCCTCAGAGGTGAAGAACGTATTCAGGTCATCAAAACGTGAAAGAAAAAGGCAAATATGAGGCAAAAGGGTTTGTCCGAAATGGCAATCCAAAGGAAACAAATCCAAACCAGGAGCAAGAAAAACACAAAAAATCCACAGAGAAACCCGCAACGCTGATCTTCTCTCCGTAAACTCCAATAACGCTCTGCCAGGGCTGATGACATGGAGTGGGTGTGGGACCTCCAAACCTACACTCACCTGCCCAGAACAGGCTCACCTAAAGGCAGCCAGCATCCAACCACTACCTGCAGGCTTCAGCCGGAGCAGGCCTCAAAAAATAGGGAGCTGGTAGAACAACCCAAAATGTCCACAACTCAATCATACAGAGGGAGGATAACCGTCAACCCCTGGCTTGTGAACAATAAGGGCAGCAGAGAATCTTTATAAACTGAAAGTTTACTTAGCAAAGACAGAACAACAGAGCAAAAGGAGACTAAAGCAGTTGCCTAAAATGCAATCCTGAAGTCCTGAAACACAAACCCGAAAATCCAAATCCCTAACCAGAAGTAGGAAAATCACAAAGAGCAGTAAATCCAAACAGAAAGAGCAAAACTCCTAAAGACCTCATGAGGAGCAAAACCATCTGCAGCTCCTCAGCCGACTTAAATAGCCAGAGGGAGGAGTCCGGAGTGGTGACGTCACAATGACCCCGCCTCCTGCAGCTCCACCCACAAAGTACAAGGAGCAGAGGCGCAGGTTGGCAGTATGCACTAATAGCTCATTGCCACACCCACCACATGACCAGCCCCCTGGATTGGGACCCTGAGTGCTGACGGTAACATTAGACATAACAGAAAATCCGTAAAAATATGACACATGATACCTCCAAAATAAAAATAAAATGAATACAGAACCACCTCAGTATAAAGGTGGGCCCACAGAAGTGGCGTCTTGGTGATAAACATCAGAACAATAACACAAATTACACAAGAATCTCCAAAATAATCGTAAGCCGGGGATTGAACCCTCAACGACTGCCAAGCCGTGTGCTGAAATCAGCCGGCGCCGTAAAGGCTGTTTAGTGAACACGAGCGTGAAAACGGGGTGCAAATCGGGCAGAGGAGGCCCGCAAGTACGGCGCAAACGGGAGGGCGACTTGTCGTAAAATACGAGGCGCAGATCGAGCGGGTAATCAAGCGTACGCATTCGGGAAAGTTCTGCATCAGAAAAATCGGGCAGGAAGGCGCAGATTGGGTAGTGACTCTCATGTGCTTGGACATCGAGATTAGACACGTGCAGGCCATCGGCGTCATCCTGTG
Organism: Polypterus bichir lapradei; assembly: GCA_026402145.1. Classification (NCBI taxonomy): domain Eukaryota; kingdom Metazoa; phylum Chordata; class Cladistia; order Polypteriformes; family Polypteridae; genus Polypterus; species Polypterus bichir. Next base: position 1,609,326 of record JANRMT010062830.1, read on the forward strand.
ATGAGCATAAGAAGCATGTGGTGGCAGCGCCGCAGGTTGCCTTGGCAACAACAGTGTCAGAGGACGCTCGTGAAGAACAACACAATAGCGTCAAGACCGTCAGAATTTCGACATTTTCCAAATTTGTGTGAAACCTTCACTACTCCGTCTAACCAGCACGACACCCTGGAGTCACCCTATCAGCTGTCACTTAAACAAAAGGGGAGTGGCAGCAATAAAAAAAAAAAAAAGACACAAAATGGCGACCTGAAAGTAACAATCGAATAATCACGTGGAGAAAATAAAAGTGAAAGCCCCAAATGTGTGTGGCAAGGCCTTCAGAATCCTAACACGGCCGACTCTCAGACCACAGCAGGCGGTGCCCTGGAGCTCCTACAGGTGGCAGCGCCCGCGGCTGCTGGGGTCGCCCTTCACTCGGGCTCTTTAATTCTTGGAAGGGGGGGCTGCAGAGGGTTAAGCCGATTCGTCTCACGTCACTCGGCTCCGCTCTGAAAGGCGCCTGTCACCGCTGACACGAGCTCGTCTTCATGCTGTGCTCATGATTCGCATGGAGCCTCGTCTGAAAGGAGATGAATACGTTAACATTTGAAATGATTGAGCAAACATGTGAAATCGATGGCTGCCTTCGGAGAGTCGGACTGCAACTCCCGCTGAATGGCAACAATTAACACAAACAGCAGACAAGGGCAAAGTGATGGGGGGGGGCGCGGGGGGATGCGCAGGATGTGTGTCTTCCATGGCTTTATGACCCCATTAGACGAGTCACTGCACCGCTGGGCTCCCTGCTGGCACTTCGGCTTCTGCATCAGTGATCACCCAATCCAGATGTGCGGGACAAGAAGGCCAAAGAGTCTGAGAAAAATCCCACCGCTGACACCTTGTGCGGGCCTGGGGGGGGCCACTTCAGCCACCTGCTGTGGAGCAGGGCAGAAACGGGGAACGTAAAGTGAAGAGCAGCGAGACCGGCGAGGCCGCCTCAAAGATCCAGGGGCTCGGTTTTGAGCAGACAACTGTGTGTCCATCATCTAGCTTGTCTGGTGACTGTAAATGGGAGAGGCGGCGGACCCCCACAAACAGTCTCATAAAATGAAATAAGGGGGGCACCATATCACGGGGGGAGTTTGCATGCTCTTCTCGTGTCCATTTCTCCACATGTCTGTAATGACATTACAAGAAGAAGTAAGGCCTGACCTGAACACAAAAAGGGATCCGAGCTCGAGGATGGGCAGCAAACGAGAACGAACCCAAAATGTCAAAATAAGCAGGCAAGAATTCAAGAGACGTAACCGTCAAACAAATCACAACCAAAGAGCTCGGCTGAGGCAGAAAGGTGGACGTCTGTGTTACCATTCTGCCCTCTGGTGGCGCGATGATGGACTATGCACTGTTGTCAGGATCGTGTGACTGGCCACGGCCCCAGATGTTGTAACTCAGGGTCTCCAACATGGCCATAAGCAAAGCCAGGACCTTCACGGGCCAGCCCAGAAGAGGCTCGCCCCAAACCAGTCAGGCTCCCAACTGCTACCCTAAATGGGGAACTGGTTTAAAAGATGCAAAAAGAGAAAGGAAGCCCCGGAAATACCAAAATATTGCACAACAAGGGAGAGGATGACCATAAACCTCCAGATTGTGAACAAAGGGGCAACAAGGACTCTTTATAAAACTAAAGGTTTATCAACAAAATGTAAAACTATGAGAAAATACTCAAAAGGCACTTAGCATAAAAAATGGCACCCAAAGCAAACAAGTCCTAAAACACGATAAGAAATCGAGACAACAGAGCACAGAAATCACAATGACCAGGAAATGTAGTGATGGAGAAGGAGGAGCCAGTAGCAGTGATGCCACAAAGGCCCCGCCCCACAAAACACAGGCCTCCAAAATCACCATAAAGGCAGGCCAAAGAGGCTTACCCCACATACAGCCACACCCCAACTACGACCCCCTGGCTTTGGCCTAGCAGATGGAAAAGAATGCTTCGTTATCAAGCGCGCCCCCCTCCTGTTCTGGGGTGGTATTGCTGTCTTCTACTCACACATGCTTGACACAGGAAATGGACCAGAAGAAGGAGGGCACAGGAGCAGTGACATCAGGGTGGCCCCGCCTCCTAGGGGCTCCACCCACACAGCATAAATTATTATTAATACATAATTAATAAATAATTCTACATATCATACCAAATGTACAGAGTTTTTTAATAAGGACAGTTTATGTCAGTCATGACTTTTCATTTTTGACTTTCTTATTTTTCACGTCTTGGTTTTTTTTTTTTTGCTGCTCACAGGCACCACCGTGTTGTTCCTCCCTTACTGAGTTAAGGGGCTACCAGGGGGTCTGGTGGTTGCAATTTGCTGCCCGCTCCTTGTTCACCCGGTTCATCAGGGTTAGGGTTACAGATACTGGTCACTTGCATCAATGGTGACATTTATCAGCTGTGCCCTTCTGCCACCTGCCGAACTTTGGGAGGAGACTCTGCAAACCCCGCCCCCTGTAGACTCCCTGGTGCCCCCTTGGGACAGGAGACTCTCCTGAACGCCAGCACCACCAAGGTACAAAAGCCAAGAAAGGTGACATGAAACGCAGCCTGACGTGTCCCCGCCGCCTTCACACTGTGACAATGACGTCTGCCACTCCTCAGCTCCTCTCCGTGTAATTAATGGATGTATCAGTCGCTGCCGGCCCCTTTGTTGTGTCTGGTAAAAAGGAATGAAAGATGGCACTTGAAGGAAATTCAAGGCTGAGCTTTTCTAAAGCAGGCTGCACACCTTTGGAGGCGACTGAAGGGGCTCCCGCACGAAGAACAATGCGACAAAGCGGGCAGCAAACATCCGATCAACGAGACAAAAGCGAGGCCCTGGCATCACTTGGCAGGCACACAAAGACTGCCAAGGGAGCGCTTGTTTCCCCCTGGCATGAAAGCGCAGATGAGCGCCGCCGCCGCCTCCTCCTTTTGTTTTGCTCTTTTTGATTTTCTTCTCGGCGATGGCTGTCAGGTGTAGAGAGTCGCTGTGTGCTCAGGGACAGACAGCCATGTCACAGTCACGGTGCTCTTACGGGGATGACCAGGACTGCCACCTGCTCCATTGATGGCGGGGCAAAAGGCGCTACATGAGGTGGAGACGAATTGACGGACACGCGATACAAAGTAAAGATGGGGTCATCCGAAATATGAAAGGCGCTATATAATACAAGAGATGTGAACAGTCTGATTGAATGGAGTGAATTGCGTTTAAAGAGCAGGAGAAAGCAGAGAGCAGTGCGAAAGGCGCTATAAAATAAAATCGAGAGAGTAACGCTGCAGATTGCTGAAGGGTTTAAATAAAGCCTGGCTGAGTGGGAGCACCCATGATTGATCAAGCCCCCCAGCACCAATTATTTCAAAAGCCCCCTTTTCATTTTGGCCTGGACACAATGTCATATAAATGTGTAAAGGGTGTTGGGGCAGCAGTTAGCACCGGGATCTCACAGCTTGGCGAGGACAGGGCTGTGCGTTCTGCATGGGTGACATGTGGCTGCCACCCGGCATTCTGCAATGACGTCACGTTCTGTGCGGTTTTCATTCATCCATCCATCCATTTTCCAAACCCGCTTATCCTGCCTGAGCTGCAGATTCCTATTTCTGTGCATTTCGACATTTTCCACCCACATCCCCAAACATGGCACATGTATGGATGATCCCAGTGTGGCACGTGCCTAAGAAGTGCCCGGTCCAGCCTGGGGCATCTCTCTGTCGGAATCCAGCGGGTCTGAGCTGCAGGGAGTGCCGTGTGTGCCTCACACTTGACAGTTCACATTTAATACCGAAGTCCTTCTCTATTTAGTTCAGGGGCACAGGGACCAACTTTGATTTTTTTTTCTTTTCCATTTTTCTTTTTTATTGGCCTCGCCGTTGCGTTCCTCAGCCTGCCACCTCCCACGCCGCGTCCCCAGTTTTTCTCGGTCTCCCGTCTTCTGTCGTGCGTCAAGTGCCACGCTGGCAGTCGGCCTCCTCGTTCACACGGCGGCCCTGCTTTGCCGTTTGTTTTCTGTGCCGTTCCGTCGATGCCATCTGTTTCTGTGAGCAGACAGTGGGCACATCTGCAGTTACCGGAGAGCAACACTGCCAAGTCCACTTAGAATGAACACGATGGTGCAGGTTTGTTGTCTTTGGAGCTTCCTTTATTGATTTATTTATTTCTTATTTGGGTTTTCTTGGGATAATTAAACAAACACACATGGCATTTGTGCATGTGCCTAAACTTCTCTGGCACAGACTAATGTGCTGCTAACTGCCTGTGGCCTGGGCACATTGAGTGTGTGTGTGCAGGTATGAACATAAGCTGGCACTGCAGTGGCCACACAGAGTGCACTGACCCTCTCTCTGTGGAGTCCAATTAGCACCCGGGTCAGCCAAAATGCTGTGCCCAGTCCAGCATTCCAACATCTCTTTGCCTGCCCAGTGCCAGTGGGCACATCTATCAGGCACTTGACGCAGACACAAATCCTGGTGTGACTCTTGAACGTTTGACCCTATGAATCCTGAAAAAATAAACTTTTCACACCCTTACCATATAAGGGGGTATACCACTGCATGTGCACAATCTACCATTTTTTACATTATTGGTTATTAAATTAAGTTGCTCATTTACTTATTGTAATTTCATATTTCATGGCCAATGAAGTAAGAATTAACGTCTCACCCTGTTGTCATGTGACCCTGCCCAGTCCTGCCTCAGACTTCTAGAACCTTCCCAACACTGGGGACATGAGGTGAGGGGTGGAGTCAGTGACAGAGATGAGGGGAGATGAAGGCTGGTCAAGATAGGTGTCTTTATGGCTTAGTGGGTGGGGCTATAGTCTGGTAATGGGTGGAGCCTGAGACACCTGGGTAAGAAAGAGGTGGAGTCAACAGTGGGACTAGAGTCTAATGAGGGGTGGAGTCTGTGAGAGAGCTGGGGGATAGACAGGGAGAAAAAAAATGCAAATAGATGAAGTGAGTCGGTGGGGCCAATGTGAGGTAAAGGGCTGTAGTCTGAGAGGGAGCTAAGTGAGATAAAGCACATTAAGGGGTGGAGTCTGCAAGAGCAGCAAAGTTGGGGGTGGAGTCAGAAATAGACATAAATGAGGTGAGTGTACAAGACTGGCATCTAGTGAGGGGTGGAGTCTGAGGATGAATGGGGAGATAGATGGAATGTGTGGGTGAGGCTAGAGCCTAATAAGGGGTGGCATCTGAGAGGGAGCTGCTGGATAGAGGTGGAGTCTAAAGTAGAGCTAGATGGAGTGA
>JANRMT010062830.1:1636937-1664324 GCA_026402145.1 Polypterus bichir lapradei
AGATAGATAGATAGATAGATAGATAGATAGATAGATAGATAGATAGATAGATGAAAGGCACTATATGATAGATAGATAGATAGATAGATAGATAGATAGATGTGAAAGGCGCTATATAACCAATAGACAGACAGTGGGAACGCGCTGCAGTCGATGCCACGGCCGTCAATGCTTTTCACGTCACACACTGCGCGGGCTGACCTGCGCAGTCAAGGTGATGACGTCTGCAGGGCTAAACAGCTGCAGCAGTTTGTAAACGAACGGTGGGCGGGGCGGAGTGGCGTCAGGTGAAGGTGTGCGGAGACCCGGAAAGCGGAGCCCCTCGCTTTAGGCTCCCAGATCTCGTTAGGAATTCGAGCTGCAGCACCGTCCAGGAGGGAGACGCGTCCCCCAAGGCGGCTTTACAGGGTCCCTGGAGCGCCTGAAGATTTCCCGGTAGGACATGATAGTTTCTGGGTGGGTGGGTTGCTGTGTGGCGTTGCCTGCCAGTTAACTTCTGCCTCGGGTGAAGGTGTTTCGACTTGATGTTCTTGTATTTTTTTTAATTTATCTTCAACAGCAGCTGCTCCGGTCTTCAAATCGCCGGCAGTTTCTCTGCGGTGGTCGTTTGGTTTGTTTTCGGTGATTTTCGTTTCATCGTAAATGCTGACTTTTTCTGTAAGATTGCATTTGAGGGGCTCATAATTGGCACGTGTGCAGAGTACGTGTTGTAAACCTGATTATCGATTTATTTATCAAATTAAACAGTTGGCTGCCGACGGGTGGTCTTGCTGTGGACTTCTGACATTTTGTGGATAGCACATGCAGTTCTGCATAATAAGCGGATATAAATACGTCATCGGATGTCTTTGTAAGGCACTATATAATGATGAATGAGACCCCCAGGACTCTTAGCCTGATTTAAGTCCGTCCTTATTTTTCCCAGATTCTGTGTTTTGGGGCGATGGAGAAATTACAACACTAGACTTGGTAAATTTTTGCTAAATGTTCTAATCAGTGATACGGGGATCTTTTTTTGATAATATTTTATTCAGTTTTTTCCCGATGATTATTTCTTCCATAATTTACTAATTGGTGGCTCAGACGCTGAAGGTTTTGTCGCCTGTCATCCTTCATGTCGCCTGCCCGGCTGTCTCCTCTGCTTTTTTTTTTTTTTTTTTGTAATTATTAGGGTACAGGAGGACACGGCGGTGGTCGCTGCGGTCACTCGGTCCTGCTGTTCCAGGCCTGTCGTTCCTGGTCGCTTCATGCAGGGGTCAGTTCCATGTGATCCCTCTATTATATCCAGCGCGGGGTCGCTGGGCAGCTCAGCTGGAGTCCATCCCAGTAATCCCTGAAGGGGGCGCCAGTCCATCACAGTTTAAAGACTAAAGGTCTCCCATTGTGGGTAGCCTGCCCCCCAGTGGTCTCCCCTCATCACTACAACATCATAAAACAATTTTTGGTCTTCCTCTGCTTGCTCTTTTCTTCCTTCTCTCAGGGCTGCACTGTCTATGGCGAGAGGCGCCACGTTACCAGATGCACAGACTCCATTTTTCTTTCTTATTCCAATTACTTTGACTTGGTGGGCTTTTATGGCTTTATTTTCTCCGTGGCGAACGGAGGGGATTCAGTCACTGCTCATCTGATCTCCACTTCACTCCACTGGTCCCAGTCTGGCCCAGAGTGGTACCATGCCCAGCTGGCTGCAGCAGGCCACCCTTCCCTTCACACAAGCACTAGTCAGCCTGGTAAGGAGACCTTTATTTGAATAAACAGCCACCATGACCTGTGCCCTGCCTGCCATGGTCACCAATGTCCTCACAAACACACACGCACACACACCGGGTGGCACCCAAAGCAAAGGGGCAGGCTGGTGGACCCCTACGGAAGACCGGCAGATAAGGACTTGGGCACTTACGTGGCCAGAGCTGCAGCATGTAATGCAGGGCTTCGATGTGCCGCTTGAAGTCCACTGCACTGGCAATCTCCTCACAGTGGGCAAAGCTTCGGACTCCCGGCTCCTGCCCTGGAGTGAGCAGGACTGGCCCAAAGCACACCGCCAGGTTCTGAGAGGTCATCCTGTTGGCATCACTGTATGAAGCTACCAGGCTTAGGTGATCCAGCAGCATGGTCAATGTGGCCTGCGGGTGAGCAGAAGAAACCAAGTTAAGTAAATGGATGAGGGCAGAACTGAAGTCAAGCAGGAACACAGAGTGGCATCAGCGGTGGGCTTCAAAGTTAACTGACAATGTGGAGACACGGGAGACCTAAAGAGGGAAATCCAAACATCATCCACTTCAGAAGCCTTTTGGGACCCCCCCTCCCCAAACTGTGCCCATACCCCACAACACTGAGATCAGGTTTCTCGCTGATGGAGGCGAGCACGACGTGACAGGTGACGACACGGCCACATTGTCACTCGAATTACGTGATGAGCACATTAAGGAGGTCGGCTTAGGTGTGGGATGCCTTCTGGTCCCGCTGGAGGTTGTGGTGGAGGAATGGATGAAGACAAAGCTGAGGTCCATTATGACAATGCTGCACATCCTCGCTGTGATATGCAAGCATGAGGACTTTTAGCCAACAGAAGCGAGTCAAGAAAGTGACCGGGGCTTCTTGACTTGGGACAAGTAAAGTTCTATCTAATCTTCACCTAGAGAACCACAAACACATAGAAGAGACCAAGTAGTGTTATGGACAGGAGGACTTTAGGGACCATCAGAACTCGACTTGATGTGATTTGGAGGAAGTAAATGAGAAGGACTGGCGAGCTGCGATGGGCATAACTGCTTGTGCTTCCTCTCCGTCTTTCTAACGTTGTAAAGATACAAGGCGATGCACCACCACATCTGGCCACAAGAGGGCAGCGATAAGCCAATAACTTTTCCCATTTGGAATGAGCGAGCAGTAGTCGGGGGTCCCGTTTGAGCTCCAGCGTGGACTCAACACCGTGAAACACACACGGGGGTCAACAGCAAGCCGCTGTCACGTGACTTAAATGGACGAATCGTATTGCACAAATGGCTGTGTCAACAGCTGTGAAACATTCTGTGTAAATGTCACTGTCACCGTTTGTTTGGGACGTGTTTCATTGTTTGACGTATTTTGTTTAGTAAATCCAACCCTCGTGCGCTGACAACTTCCTTTTGTTATCTTGGCTTTCTTTATTCGGAGTGAAGCCTCAGACTGCGTTCATTCCAGAGTGTGTTGGGGGCTTAGATATGCGGCATTTCCAGGAGACTCCCTCAGTTATGGAGTCTGAGGGGCTCGTAACGCCACAACGTGACCTGCTGCGAGTTTGATTTGGTGGCTTGCAGGATTTCATCGTGGGGTTTGGGGGTCCGCACTCCACCTTGATTTTTCACATTTTGTTAGAATTTCTTTTTTATTTGACTTATTCGGTGGTCTTTCTTTTGTATGTGTGTTAATTGGAGTTATTTCCCTTTCATAAATTGTAGCTTTTATGGGTGATGACATACCAATGTAACGACCTCCAATCCGGTCGAGCTGCGTACATCAATACCAGCAGCCTTTGCTTTCTCTCGGAGGCCTCATTTCATTTCCTTGAAACTCAATCTGCGTGCTAAAAATTTGCCGTTAAGTTAAGGGGGCGCCAGTGAGTGGACCAACTCCAATGGGCAGAAGAACAGCGGGCTGTTTACCACCTTTGAGCCTATAAGTAAATTATCTTGTAGTCCAAGGGAAGCCATTTACTTGTTTTAGTGAACAAAATGACAGGGTCCAGCCAGGCTGACACACTGGCAAAGGTTTCTCTAATAACTGATTAGCAGTTAAATATAAAGGATGAGCTAAGGGGTTTGGCCAATAGAAGACTTTGGGGGCTTTGCAGTCATACGTGAATGTGAAATTAGGAATCAGTCAGTTCAAGCAATAATAAACATTAGAAATACGAATAATAAAATACAGTTTATATAGCATAGCATTTTATATATTACTGTTGGAATGATAAATGTGGTGCATTTTATTACTACATGTATTACAAAAGACATTCCAACAGATGGTGCACTCCAACAGCTAATGCTGAGGTCTATGTTGATTGCTAGTGGGGTGTGTGGTTCATTATTTATGTCCATCTTGTTCACTTTAGTATAAAAGATAATCATCAATCTGAAAGAGTAAAGTTCTAATTTCACTTTCTTAATTTTGTTCTCACGTGATTATTGCTCTTAGTCTTTATAAGTCGACCGTGTGACGTGCTTCTCAAACTCTTTGCCATTCAGATGGTCGGTTTATTGTGTTTCTCGGTTGTACTGCTATTCCTGATGGTCTGAATTATTTCTTTACCTTTTGACCATCTTCCTGATCATTTCCTGCTCACTAAGCCGGCTTGTTCATTTCGTAGCGCCTCCAGCCTACCACAAGAGGGCGCCGTCACGCCGCGCTTTGGCTTCGTCGTCTTTATGGCGTCCGTCCGTCTCCTCCGAGGCGATTTTAAGACTGCGACTCGAGTAACGCGTGTCTGCGCGTCGCTCGCGGATTTTTAACTCCGTCACGCAAAACGCGGCTTTCCCAGGACACCGAGGCCGGCATCTTTCCTGCCATGACCCGGGTAGCGCCTCCGTCCCGAGGCAGTCGATAATGAAAAGCAGACTCTGCGCAAACAAAATGAGCGAAAATACCAAAAAAAGGACCTTCACATTCTGTACCCTGGAGTGCGGCCAAGGAGTGGGCGGCAGCCAAAATGGGAGCGTAGGGTGGGCACCGGGGGCAGGAAATAGAAAAGCTCTCCGTCACCTGCTGGGCATGCGGAGAAGATGAGGGGTGGCACCACAGCACCTTACATGGAGGGCGGATCTAGGGGGGCGAAGCCCTGTGTGACACTTTGCACAGACTGCACGGAAACATTTTCTGGTGTCCATTTTGAAAGGCACTATATAGAAGAGAAATTTAAGAATTCTTGTAAAACATTTTCTGATCTTTACTATTAGGAGATGCCCACCCAGAAGATGGGAAACGAGCGCATTAAAAGCATCGCAACGACTTAACAAAGAAAATGAAACAAAGAGCAGTAAGAAAGTGAAGGATCGTGCCAAGTCACTTTCTGATGTTAGGAAAGGCGCTATATCAAAGAGTGAGTGTGCGGGCGAGCTGACTAAGGAGCCCACTGAGTCTGTCACTTCTTTTTCTTGACATGGCGCCTTGGCGTATTACTAACTGGGTGTAGCACAACTGAGTCCATGAATTCTGCCTACAGATTTCAGGTGACATCGGGGGGCTTCAACCCCGCCCCACCCCCCATATCACCTGGGTCTTTGCCCCCAGAAGATGGAGTCCCGAGAAATGGCCGCTCCCCTGTGACTACCTGTTCCTCTCCAAGTATCTCGTTTTTCCTGCTGCACCCCAAAGAGGGGCAGGTTTGTTTAACTGGCACCATTAGGTGTACATGTGACGAGACCCTGGAGTGGACTGGTGACCCTCTTGTGTCACAGGGTGGGCTGCTCTTTCACACCCACTAAAAGGTGAAAGCAATTAGGATAATAAAATAAGAGGAATGAAATAATGCACCCAGAAATGGGGGGGTCTCAGGCCCGAGTAGCCGAGCAGACTTTGAGGGGCAGCATGCTGACCCCCGATTGCCTCCCACCCTTTTTGAGATGGTAACATAAAATGCTCACTTTTTCCGGGTCAGGCAGGCAGTTGAGCAGCTGGACGGTTTGTGCGGAGCGCTGGGGGTCTCGCATACTGGAGTTGCTCCTCAGGGGCCGCTTGTTCATGGCGTCCAGGACCACCTCGTACAGAGTCCTGGTGATGAGTGGAGACGGCAGCTCCCGGAGGTAATCCTTCAGGATGCCTGCAGGGGGCAGCAGCAGAGAGTTCAGTTTTATACAGCACTTCAGGACACAGACAGACAGAGAGAGAGAGAGAGAAGATAAAGGGGCACAGTGACCCCCGGGTGGGCTGACCTGTCACCACGTTGATATCAGGGTACAGCTCTTCTGAGAGGGTGACGGCCGCGCTGTCCCTCTCAAATGCGTCCCGCAGCTCCTTCTTGACGGCTGCCGAGCCGCACAGTCGGTACAAACCCACCACCTGCAACGAGACGCCCAGTTATTTGTACTCGTCACTCCTGGAGGGCAGTGCAGGACCCCTCTGCTCGGTGACTCCTCGCACAAACCCCACATCCTCTCCCAGTCCAAATCGGCTGCCCAGCTGTGACTGGAGACCTCGGGTCTGCCAAAAGAAACAAAGTGATTGGAGAGAACTTCAAGGACCATGAAACAAGAGAAGCATGTGATGGAGACCCCAAACCAACTGTCGAGGCACCCTGGATGGACATCTCCTCCAGCCTGTCAAACATGTCGGCATGGTGTGAACAGCTAAGTCCCCAGCAGATGGCGCCTCTCATCACCAGCCACCTAGTCGCCCCCACAGATCCAGCTTGACGCCTGTGGTGCTGCCACCTGCTGACCATCCCCTGTAACACTAAGGCCGCAGAATTAAAAGACAATAGAAGGGCATCCTTTCAATGAATACAGCAAAGACCCCCATTAACGTCCCTTAAAATATGCCTTGGTAAACTGCGCACTGTGAGCCCCCCTTTAAATGTAGTGCCCTCTTCACCCACACTATTGTTTTCATTACTTCATTCTGACCGTTTTAGGGGGGGGCTTCCTTTTCCTCAGGGTCATCTGGAATCCCCTCCACCGTTTCAGTTGCTAAACCTCCCTGCACCGAGACCACTTGGGAGAAGCCACAACTGAAGGTGGGCGGCTTCACTTTGTCCTATTTTTACACCCTGCTGTCCTGCAGAGAACGCTGGGTGCTAATTAGAGAGGCTAAAGCCGGAAACGGACGCCTCAAAAGGCGTTAGAATTAAACTGGGCGAGGTGGGCACACCCGCGCTCACACCAGCCATGACCTGAAACACCTCGGCTCTGCTGGGCTGACGGGGACCTGCAAACCCAAAGTGCCAATGTAAAGGTGGAAACTCTGAATAGAACAAAGCCCGGTGTGGTGGTCAGGATAGTGGGGCACCAATGAAATGCCACTCTGCCAGGAATAATCCACTCAAGAAACGGGGGCACGGACATTGTTAGTCCAAAAGTTGGCATGAGAGCCTGGCACCCACTGTTAACACAAAGAAACCCCAGGAGGGGGCTTTGAGGTCACACTGGGCAGCACACTCAGACAAGGACACCAAGGTGTCTCACAATACATCTTGGGGCAACTGCCTCGTTGCCACTCTGCGCCACCATGTGCCGCCTCCTCCTTTGAAAAGCCGTACCCCCATCCTCGGGATGCTATGATGAGGCGCCTATGGGATGGAACTCACTAGGCCAAGGCTGATACTGCACTGCCAGGGACTTCTGGGGAACCAGCAGGCAGATGGCAAATGGCGGACGACATCCTCCGGCCGACTCCTTTCCATGTCTTTAAGCAGGTAAAAACTTCGCCACCCACCTTAAGTCCCCGTTTCTCGATCTCTGCCACGCTCTTCTGTATTAGCAGGGGCACCTTGATCCTGCTGGCCTCTTTCTCCACCAGCTGCTGCAGCTCCACCCCAAAGACACGGGGCTCCTGGTTGCTCACCCTGGCTGGCGCGTCCCACTGTTCTACCAGGGTCATTTTCACATAGAGGAGCCCACGAGGTTCCAGCTTCACTGCCAGCTGCTGCGAGCGTGACCCTGTGGGATATCAATGGAAATGTTAATGTCACCAGCTGGCCGTTGACAACCCTGACAGAGTATAAAGCCTTCAGATTCTCCAACACTTGCCTCAAGCAAGGGATAGCTAGAAGTTGGGAATTTGCTCTGCCATCTCTGCTTGGCAAAGACAAGGGTGTGCCATCTTATTTCTACAGAGCAGAACACACAGAAGTCCAACCCACCTCGGAAAAGTGGGGGGATCGTCACAGCCCCCAGGCAGCAGACTCGATTACGACTGGAGCTGGAGTCCCAGGAGAAGACCACCAACTTGAGAAGCTGGGCGTTCTCCAACTCCAGGTTGAACGTGTGGTTGAGACTGAGGAATGAGCCCCTGCAGGTCAGAAGGGCGGTGCGTGCCCTGGTCACGCCATCCACCTGGATGGCACAGAAGACCTCCTTGGAGTCCACCCGGGGAGACTTGACCTCCTCCACACCGAAGAGATGGACGTTTATGAGGCCAGACACCCGCTGGGCACAGCGCGGCTGATCGGCCAGGCTGTATGGCCTGAAAGCGGCCGGGTCAGGTTTACTGGTGGCATTCTGCTCCGCGCTGCCGCCGTCCCCGCCGTGTTTTGTTAAGAGTTCTGGAGAGTCCCCGTCGCTCAGGTATCCACCTTTCCCAGCAGATTTGCCTCTTCTGGAGGAGCCCCTGTGCCGGTGAGGTCGATCCCGGGCCGAGACGCTGGTATCCAGATGGTAACGGCTGATGACGTTGCCAGACTCTTTGCGTGCGTTGGTCGGTGACGTGCCATCCCCAGTGTCGGGGCCTTGCCGTGTCCTGGAGGAGCGTAAACTGAGCCTCCTGCGCAGCTCTGGTAGCTTCTTCATTTTCAAGGAGAGCCGGCGGACTGTTCCGGGTGACTTGATGCGGTCCATCATGCCCGTTTTCTTCTGAGCACCTGGGCTGTCGGAGGGCACAGTGGTAGAGGTGGCGCCTTGAGCCACGGCGTCTAAAAGAGAAGATGAGATCTTTATCAGGAGCGAACAAATCTGAGAGCCTTTCTGCTTACCCTTTGTCATGCAGACTGTCCCACCAGCTTGTATTGGTGTGCCCCCCCCCCCCCCCAGTCTGAGTAGGAGCAGAGCATACCCCCTCAAAAGGGGCGCGGGAGCACATGGTCCCACACAACATGACACTTGTCTACCTGACCAACATTCATCTCCTGCTCCATCCTCGCCTGCTGTCACAGCTTTAGGCAGAACGATTGTATTAACGAGTCCCAAAGCCCTGGAAAACATCAGGAAGTTTCAACGCGCAGAGAATGGGCACATGGAACAGATGACCAAGGTAAGGCAGCAGGAGGACTTTAGGGACCTTCAGATCTCGACTTCATCTTCGTTCAGAGAAACTCAATGGGCAGGATTGTGGGGCTTGTTGACCAAATTATTCTGATGTTTTCGGTGAGTTTGGTCCTCCCTCGTGGTGTCCCAAAGCATCCCATAAGACACCATTGCGATCTTTCAAGCCGACCCTCAAGCTATCTATTTCTTCGATTGCGTTTTGTGACTGTCAGGAAGAGTTGGTTACTTGGAATTCACATGATGGGATGTATGGACTTGGCGAATGTGTTCCCGGAAGTGATGAGTGGGAAGATCTCATTGAGGTGTGAAACTCTGGTAAGAAGCTCCATTAATGTGAAGGTCCTGAAGGAGAGGGCAGAGACCACGTACTTCTACACACCTTACAAACTGGCATGGTTCCCTCCGCTACCGTCCATTCTCGCTATCCACAGGAGTTACATTCCTGAAAAACTCCGCGGATACTAAAGCTTTGATCCTATGGGGGAAAAATGGAGATGATTTCTGGTGGGGTCAGCGGGGTCGGATGGATCCCTAAATGATTATTAATAATCCTTCTGCAGGTTCACCTACGGAAACCTTGTTGCGACTTTTACTTCCTCTGTAGCCGATTGTCTGATTGGCCACGAGCGACTGCAGTAGAAAAGATGGGCGGACCAAACTAAATCATTCAATTGGTGGGAGCAACGGGCAGTTTGTACAAAGGGGAGATACTTAAGCTGGCACTGATTACGATTCACAGATGCTGGGAATTCTTCGTTCAAGGAAAGCCATTGCAAGGCCTGGTCCCCATCATAAATGGGGTTTAACAGTTGGCACACGCCCCCCAACATCGGGCACACACGCGTCGATCCTTTCATTGTAGCGATTGTGCAGCGCCGGACACGTCACAGACCTCTTATTGCTTAATCTCGCGTGTGATGAGCCGCTCGGAATTTTGTTGTTCTGCTGCACATGGCACCAGATAGTCGGGGGATAAACTGTGGGTATTGAAAAAGGGGGTACACTTTACAATAACAGATAAAGGAGTCTGCGGGAACAGAATCCGAGTTTGGCCAGGATTTCCGGCACTTGTATATTCTTTCTTTTTAAATGGTTGATCCTCATTTTTATTACTGCCGGTTGTCACCATTTTGTGTCATGGTAACCGTTTCGCGTCTCTGCTTCCCACGGAGATCGATCCAGGAGTTTGCACAAACTGTCATTGGCTTGAGGGTATGAGGATTGGCATAACAGAGCCGTAATTATCTGAGCTCTCTTTATTTCCTTTGTTTGACTTCACGGCCCCTGACTTATTCTTTCTGTTTTCAAATGCGGTCCTTGGGTGCGATTTGGTTTTGATCCTCCCTCGCAATGCTACCTTAGCACACATTGTATAAATTACGTATCACAAGAAGGCGTTGTGGTCCGAGTTACGGATCACGAAGAAGGCCATTTGATTGATTGTTTTTGTACCCGTTGAATTTTTTTGTTATCGTTATGATGGTTGCCACCGCATTGTGTCTGCGTGGTTTGTGGTTGCTGTACCCGTTTCTGAGTCACCAATTCTCTCCTATCTAAGATGGTGGCAGTCATCTTCCGCCATCCCAGCATTGGACTTGCAACACAAACCTTCTGAAATCTTTTTTTTGAAGCGTCAACTCTGGTAAAAGAAACCCAAGTTGGTGCTCGGACTGTCTGTCTGGTTTTGAAGCCCATCTTGCCGACTACGCTGCTGTGTTTTGGGTTTGACAGACCCGCGGTCTCTCTCTCTCTCTCTCTCCTCTCTCTCTCTCTCTCTCTCTCTCTCTCTCTCTCTCTCTCTCTCTCTCTCTCTCTCTCTGGCCTCTCGACCCTCGTCTGTTTTCAGACCTCGATTATCGCCTCACCCTTTGGTAGGTCACATTCTGGTCGTTCCTAACCACCTCTCCTTTATCCTTAACACTCTAACCCTGACTAAAAGCCCTCCATTCTCCAGACCTGAACTCTCGCTCCTCCTGGCTCCTGTGGCCTCGGGACCCGAGGGCTCAATGCTGGTTGCTGCTGGTGAGGAATCAGCATTTGGATGAAGGTCAGCACAAAGTGCGTTGCTTCCATGTGCTCTGGAATATTTGGCAGCTCTGTGACTTTCGGGAGGTCTCGGTAGCTCGGGGAGGTCTTCCCCTTCTCGTAGTTTCCAGGGATCCCCATACTCCCTGGTGGACCTCTGTAAGTGAGGACCTTCCTCTTCCGGGATGGGGTTGTACCAAATGTCTCCCTTGCTCTCACCATCTGCTCTCTGCCTGCCATCAGACGCAGAGCCGACAGGATATCGGGCGGTTTCTTCCGGCTTTCCCGAGGACAGCACCCAAGCTCGGCTGCTTCTATCCAAGCTCTGCAAGTAGGCCCCCTGGCCAGTTATCTTGTTCCCACATAACGATGCAGCAGAGTCCGAGAATCCCAGAGCCGGCCGGTAGAGTTCCGGAATGCCGGGGACTGAAGGGCTCTTCTCCTGCTGGCCACCGCCTGCGTTTACAGCCAAATTCTTTCCCGATCCCGGATTTGAATCCACGTTCCCGCCAGCCGAGTCACACTGGGGTCCTTTTTCGTAGTAGCAGTCCCACTCGGACGTCCTTGAACCCGATCCCGACAGGCAGGTAGCGCTGGGGATGCTGCAGGCTGGAGAGAGACGGGCCCAGTTCTGCTTCTTGGACACGGTGATGGGAGTTCCCCTCTTGCACATGCCCTCCTCCAGACTGCCACCGTCGGCTTCGGATTTTGCCACCGCATCTGCAAGAAAAAGGAAAAATGAAAAGGCTGCACGTCTCGGCTTCACGCCCAGCAACTGAGCGTCTAACATTAAATTTCACACCAAGGCTTGAATAGAAATAAAGAGCCGTGAGATAAAAATCACAAGGGATGCCAAGGCCACCTAAAAGTCATAACGGATCCCAAACGAATCCAGAAAAGGCAGCTTGTGTTCATTGTTTGATGGGTCAAAACTTCCATCGAGATGTTAGGATTCGATTTTTGCATCTTTTTCGCGTTTAAACATCGGATTCTGGCGTCCGCTTGTTGCTTCGTTTTGAAGATTCAGCGTTTTTTTTTTGCATTTTGTCATCTCTCCCCATTTTGGCTTTCACTCTCACCACCGTTTTAGGGCCAATGCCCTCGCCATTAGGGGTGTGTCCTCTGAGGTCGTGACTTGGCACCGCAGGCTAAACAGTCCCCCGGGAAGTCGCTGCGGATTTAGAACCCTTTCTCAAGTCGCTCGTTCCAAACTTTTCTCCAGCCCTGATGTTTCCTGGTTTTTGAATTTGTGTGGAATGAGCTGCCCACCTCCTCCTGAAGTGCCGACTCCCTCCCTCAGTGTGTCTGAGAAGCTCCTGAAGGCCGCTCTTTGAAGGGCTGCTGAGGTGGGTGGTCCGCGACTACGACAGATTGACTAGTGTCGTGTGTTCTGTGCGTTTAGAGCTCTTCACTTGTGATGGTCAATATCGTCACCTTGTCCCGTCACACTCGATTCAAAAGAGTCACCAGGCCGATGTTGACTTGACTCGGTGTGGCCTGTTTTGTAAGTCGCTGTGGATAAAAGCATCTGCTAAATGTCAGTGCAATTCTTTCTTTGCCCTGTGATATTAGCAGGAGCCACTAGAGGGCAGCATCTACTCTGGGCTGAGAGGCTCCATGCAGCTTCAGGGATGCCATCAGTCCCACTGGGGCCCATCATTACCCCCTTTAGCTGCCCACCATTATTTATTTATTTATTTTTTTTTTTTTTTCTCAGAGAACATTCCTTGTGTTGTGTACATTTTCGGTGGGCTTTCATTTGGAACCAATTTGTAAAGACTGAAAAATGATCGGGTGGCCACCCAGCATATTGTTTCACATGTTTTCACTTACCCGTCTCCCAGTAGGCAGCAGTAACCCCAACAGCCACGGGTTACCCTAGGCTTGAATCCTTGTCCATTTATTTTATATAGCGTCTTTCCCTGCTCCAAAAACTAGAAAGAGGAACTAAGGAGAAGGCGAAAGGCAGCCAAATATCTGGGGAAGGGGCGGCACAAAAAATCAAGATGGAGATGGCATTTGATGCCAAGTCCACATAGGGACGTGACAGGAAGGCAGGCAGGTCAAAAGCAGCACGTCTGAGACCCCCCAAAAGCAGATAACCGGTACACAGTCATGCAGCACCAGCCTAGATGGTATATTATATAGCGCCTTTCATACACACTCAGCACCCATATGAAATCCTATCCCTGTCCAATTTCATAAAAGCCACCTTTTGGGGGCTCGGGTGACGTCACTGAAGCTGGCTTTCACAAAGATGGCCGTAAGCACAGCAGGGCTCAACCCGCTCACCGCACTCTGCCTGCCCTGCTTCCAGGAATTATTTTGGGAACAAAATGCATTTTAATGGGAATTTTCCAGGGAATAAGCGACTCATTCAGAACTGCTGTGCACCTCTGAAAGAAGATCTGTCAGGGAAGAAAGAATGCTTCTTAATGGACCCTCGCACACCCCTCCATCCCCCCTACGGGGCTCCGAGCTTAGACAGGAAGTCGGCCACATTCCGATTTTTAATGTTTCACTTCCTGCCGCTGGCCAGCTGCCCAAAGGAGTCGCCTCACAAAGAGGGTCTGTCAGCGGGTGCGGAGGGGGGGCTCGCCAACTGGCTGACTGGGGGTCCCAGCGGACGCAGTTTTAAAGCTCGTTAGCTAGCGGGGACAGGGTGAGGGTCCAGTATATGGAATTAGTGGCCATGGAGGAAGGACGAGTGTCCACTTCCAGCCCCCCTCCCCAAAGACCCCCAGGCCCAAAGGAGAGCGGGGAGCCTCTGAAAGGCAGGAGACGGCCGGGTTCAGGTTCAAGTTCAGGGTCCTTCCTTCCTGCTTGACTTGGATGTGTTTAAAGGAATTCATTTGGAGCCTGTTACTCGCTGTCGCCTCCGGTATCCCATGTTTAATCATCTTCTGAAAGGGTCTATGAAGTGCAAGGAAGAATTTCACTCTCCTCGGTGCTCACGACAATATTAGTACAACCGACCGATGCTTGAACTTCACCACTGCTAGCTACTTCACAAAGCAAATCGCCTAAAAACTGACAAAGGCTCGAGGGTCGCTAATTCAAATGTCCTTTCTTAGGTTATAGTGTTGGTCGTATGCACCATCTGTTGGAATGCCAACTGGGCTTACCTGTTTTTATTTGTGTTTCCGTTCTTTTCATGTTTCTCATGGAATCGCTGCTGTTTGTTCTTTACTTAGCATTTATGCTTTCGGTGGGTGGACCTTCAAAGGGGCGGAGCTCCAATGACATCACACTTGAAGGACCGCCCTCCCCATTTATAATCTGACCCCTGAGACGGCTGCCCTCAGGTTGTCGTTGTGTTTGAGGGATTCCGTTGTAAGCGTTGCTTTTGTTCTGAATTGTCTGGTTTGTTGAATTTATTTTATTGGATTTTGTATTTGAACTTTTGGGCAAATCTTCTTTTTTTTTTTTTTTTTTTTTTGCATTTTGCAGCATTTCTTGTATTTTTCTACTTTTGTTAATAAATCTTCATTTTTATAATACGTCTGCTGGGCGGATGAGATTTGGGGTAACCAGGAGGAAAATGTGAAAGCCGTGGCATCACTAGAGGGGGTGCGGGGCACGCGGACCACTCTGGGTGACACCATCAGTGGGAGTGACGGCCAGATGGCTGTCTGTGGAATCACCAAGAGCAGCGCAACTGTTGCTGGGGGTGGCAGAATCCATCGAGGAAGAAAAATGAAAAACATTATTTGTACAAAATCTTAATTGATCTATCCATTCCTGAATAATTAAATGGGCAGGCTGTTTAGTATCAGTGCAATACGCTGCTTGTTAAAACGGATGATTTCCGCTCTTACGCGCACTATCATATGAACTCGTATTTTTTCATACTTCTTAAACCAAGGGGGTGCGAAATCGGCCTCGTCCGTTACAGGGGATGCGAGAATAAAATCAATCAGGAAACGCTGACCAAGAGGGAAGCTCGATGAATCGATTGGGTGTCCGTGGGCTAATCTGCCCCCCCCCCCCCCCGCGCCCCAACCTTCGTAATATGATCGAGTGTCCGCTCGCCATTCTTAGGCAGAATTACCGCGCTGCAAAAATTGGACGGGTGTCCGCGTGCGGCTCTGTTTAAAGCGAGATCAGCTCTCCGTCATCAAGTCACCCAGGGGCCTGTGCGCTACTTAATGCCACCTCAGTTACCGCACTGGGTGACACCAACCCTAGTGACGCTGCCGTGTTAAAGCAGCAAAGGGTCAAGACAGGAAGATGAAAGAAAACCGCGTGTGTCAAGGCCAAAAGCAAACTGCAAAGTCGAGGACGGAAGTGAAGGGTCGACACTCGAGAGAGCGAAGCACAAAGCAGGCGATTCAGTGGAGTTGTGATGAGGAAGGATTACCCAGAAGGCCTTACAATATTCAGGTGACCACCTCCGAGGACACACCCATAACCACCATCACATGTCCTAACAACGGGCGCCCAAAATGGCGAGCGATTTAAGTTAAGAAAAACACGAAGCGAAAAAATTTGCAATGAGCAAAAAAAAAAAAAAAAAGAATTCAGGGTCTTTAAAAATCTCCCAGCAAACGAGTGCCGGATCATGAAACCTGGTGACTAATTGCATGGAAAACAAAAAAAAGGGATCATTCCTAACACATAAGAGTCCACAAGCCAGAGGTTTACAGTCGTCCTCTCCCTTTCAGGGCATTTCTTGATTTGTTCTTTTTTTTTTTTGACTCCCAGTGTGTGTTTTGGGGTTTTTTTTGTTTTGTTTTTATTTCCTTCTCCCTGTTTTGGGGTCTTTTAGGCCGCAGCCAGCAGGTGGCAGTTGTGGTTTGGCTGAATTAGACCTTTGTGGGGGTGTTGGAGGCTCTTTTTCCGCGTTTTGAGACTCTGTGTCACCACACACCAGCCACTGAGTGAGCGAGCGTGCGTGTCACGCGTGATGTCACAGGTATGACACTCTTGATTTCAATGACACTTCTGCACTGCGAGTGTAGCCCTAGAATGACAGCCCAGTGGCCAGCTCGTTACTTATGGAGGTAACTCGTCTTGTTGTCTTTGTGAAGCACGCTGAGCTGCCTTCAGTGTAGGTAACGTGCCGTATGCCTTAATGTTTAATTCTGCTCATCATCTGACAAACTCGCAGACAGCAAGTAGCAGGGACTGCACTGGAGCCCAAAGGTGGCACTCATTCTGCTCTGCCATGGTGCCCTCGGTTCTAAACGGGCACAGTATGGTACTCCCTACCCATCCACGGTTTCATAGGAATCCTCCTCTCACTTCTTCCACTTGAGTCCCCAGTGTGCCCAGAGTACCCAGCGGAGACTGGCGTCACCCTGCTCGTGTCAGAAGCAGCCAACAAAGGCACCGCAGCTTTTGGATTCCGCCTGCTCAGCTCTCTCGTTGGAGAGATTTATGAAGGCTGCTGTGGAACAAGAGAGTGCCAAGGTAGGATTGGTTTACATTCTCGGCTCACTTGCGCTTCCTGCTATTGACCCTTCAGACATCTCTCTGGGACTGACTGGCAGGGGGGGGCACTGCCAATGCAACCCGGATGTCGGGCTCTGATCTCCTGGCCCCAGACCTGCTTTCTAATTGTGTTGCACCGTAAGCTTGAAATGGACCTTCTGATGAAGACTGTGGTCACAAATACACGTGTGTGTGTGTGTGTGTGTGTGTGCACGCCAGTATACAGGCCATCCTCACTCGAGGTCTCGTGGTGACAGCCATTTGGGAGCTACCAAAGCCAACAGGCCTAGTGTCAAATGTAGTGCCACATCTAAAGTCACGGAGGTCGCTCATGTTGCCCCTTTGCATACACAGTGATGCCATTCTGCCGGACTTGTGCCCCACACGCACCCCACGTGACAAGCGAAGGCACAGTGTGCGTTTTCATATCCTAATATTCTGCTGCTCTTTGTCATTTGCTGGTTACGCTCATTTTACACAACTCAAAAAGGGACAGACATGCGTCCACATGCATGTGTGTGCCCATCATCCAGGCGTAAAGCCCACGTGTTCACTCACAGCACATGGCTCAAGTACACGGCACATGCCAGCCCCGTGCCCATGACCTTTGTGTCTATTTTTGTAATTTATCAGGTGACAACACGTCCCATGAGCCACTTCATCAAGTGCCCCTGTCACTTCTCAAGTGGAACAGCTTGGCTGGCGACTTGCCGGACGGAGGTCTAAAGTGGCATCTGCAGCCCTGCAAATGTAGGCATGGGGCAGTGGCGGGATCCGATGGGGACAAGGGGACCCAGCAGCTTTGGGAATGGCAGAATCCATGTGGTGACGTCCTCTGGTGACATGTGACAAGGACATCATGATTAGCTGGGATTTAGGGCGCCGCACGATGGCTTAAGTGTCAGCCGAAGAAACGGTCACATCACACACCCGAGATCTCTGACAGAGCCAAGCGTCCAGCCGATAAGGGAAATTCAGTTTGCCAGCACGAGGTCTAAAATTAGGGACAGGAAGGGTCCGAGTCCCCATGATCTGAAGAACTGGGGTGGTCAGAGGCAGTGCCACCGGGGGCTCGGCTAGGAATTCGGGGCTGGAATTCCAGGGGATCATTACTCATATGAGGGGCCGCCGGCCAGGGTCTGAGAAGTTCCCAGGAGGCCTTCATCATGACTTTGGTGCCGCAGTTAATTGTCTGGGAACTTTTTACTTTGTTTGTTTTTTGTTCAACTGGAAGAACACCAGAAAAAAAAAAAAAACACGCAAGGAATTTGATGTGATTATCGAGGAAAAGAACAAACTGGGAGGACGTCAAGGGGGCCATGAGGGAGTGAAACTACGGACCACCACAGCACTCCTACTGGACACCAAACCCCCACATCTCTCCCAATTTCTGATCCTGATCTGTAAACAAAGCTCCCAAATTTATCTGGGAATGTTGGAGAAAAAATAAAGGAGCTGGCCTCGCAAAAAAAACACACGAGTGTGATGAGCGTCTCAAGGGACTGGAAGTGACTTAACGCTCCCTTTCTGTTCCTAAGCATGATGAGGACCTGCCGTCCTGCAATTGGTAACGTCACACGCCTCTTCTGCTCCCAAGAATATATAAAGGTGTCCCAAATAGGACGTTTGGGGACCTCGGAGTGGTGTCACGCTTCCCGAGAAACCGGAATAGGTTTTTTTTTTTTATTTTGATGGCTTGGCTTCCTTGGTTTTGCCTTTTTCTGTCTGTTTTTAAGTTTATTCCCTTGTTGTCGTAGTCGTCTTCTCTCGATTTTCGTGACCCTCACAGATCTTTTCCTAACAGCTGACTGCTGCGGGTTTGGCCACTAATTCTTCGCATAGCCCTCTGTAGGTAAGACGCCACATACAGTAGAGACGCCCCGCTCGGGTGATGCCTGCACTGTCACCGTCCCTCAGGTGGGCATCGGCACAGCCCAAGGAAATGGCGTGACTTGAGTGACAAGAGCCTGTCCAAGAGGACAATGGCAGCAGCGTGAAGACCCTAAAATTGAGAGAAAGTCCCCCCATAAGTCAGGGACCCAGTGGCTGCCGCATCTTTGCCTCTCGCTCTTCCTGCAGACTTTATGCAGCGCTCTGCGGTCTGCGCGTCTCACCAGATGTGAACATCTGCAGCCCTGACCTCAGAGGCCCTCATTTTCCGGCAGCCAGCGTGAAACAAGCGGCATCTGCAGGATCAACAGCCGCATTCTTTGTCGTTGCGAGGAATCTTCTTCGGCGCTGGCCATTCCTGCCAGCTGCACATAATGGACTGCTCTGTTTGACGCCGCGGCTCGCTCGATGAAAAGGCGGCCGCTTCCAGTCCTTTTGGAGACCTCAGCCGTGTACCCCGATTTAGGGCCCATCACGCCCCTCTTCTCTGTCCCAAGCAGCCACTCGGCTCTGTTATGTCAGGCAGAAGGTTCTGCTCGTGTGATTATGGGGGGCATTTGGAGTCACTGGCGCCCCCTGTGGCAGACAACAGCACAGCAACACCATTATCGGCTTGGGCTGCAATCAAAAAACGCTGAACTAAGTAACTCAAGTCGAGTCAAGTCGAGTGGCTCCATTGTCATGCCATTCATACCCGGTGGCACGAAATAACAACATCCCTGCAGGACTGCGGGGCTAAATAAGCTCAATATGAGATATAAGTAATAAATAATACACAGACGCTGACCCAAAAGGACACGCACTTGGTCCAGCTCTGGAGGAGGCTGTAATGGTATCCTTAGAAGCGTGCAGGCCAAAGAGGAACGGAAAAGTTCAAACCAAGTGGACGGTAAGTGACGCCGTTTATAGCCCTGGTGACACAGGCCTCCTGGTGTAACTGAGCTAAGACCTGGGGGTGGGAATGCTAAGCAGGAGTTCAGGGCCCTACATGTCGGGATGTCACTTAGGTCCCCAAAAAGGGGGCTCTTGCCCAAGCATTTCAAACACCCACAGGTGACACCGCTGGTGACCAGTCCACTGTGACTGACTGCTTGCTGTGTCTCCTTTCCAGTTTCGGACCACCTAATGAACACGCAGCGTGTGGATTAGCACTTCACTGGACTCTGAGCACCTGACACTAACAATCCAGTTGATCGTTTCTGTGGCCCCTCACTGTTCTGCATTGCAGCAGCTTAGAATGGACTTCGACTCCCAGCAACCCCGGAAGTGCAGGCAGGTACTGTGGTGCAGTGGGTAAGGCTTTGGACTTCAAACCCTGAGGTTCAAGTCCCACCACTGACACCACTGTGTGACCCTGAGCAAGTCACCTGACCTGCCCGCCTACCTGCCTGGGTAACCAATCGGCTCATAAATGTTGTAAGTCGCTTTGGATGAAAGCGCCAGCCGCACAAGTACATTGGGAAGCCACCGGGGTGGCTGGATGGAAGGTGCTTTCAAAAAGGAGCCGTAAGACTCAGACAGCGAATCGCGCTCATCTGCGTTCGCTTGTGTCGCCTCGGATTGCAGTTGCGTTTTCTGGATTTACGTTCTCGTCCCGTGTCGCCGTGTCGGTGTGATGTCGTCCTGTGGGGAGCGCTCCCAGTCTCTGCAAATGTTCACACAGCAAAACTTGACATTTGGTTTTGAGGGCCGCTCATGGGGGTCTTCATTCTGGTCACCATCATCATCTGCGTCTGTTCTACTGGACCGCGTTTGGACTTTTGCTGTGTGCCGCTCTGTGCTTTGTCGCTTTCTTTTTGTTCATTCCCAGAAGGCCATGCTTATTTATTTTGGGTTGTTTGTTTACTAATTGTCTTTGCCTTCCTTACTGTCGGTTCATTTGAGCCGCGTCCTCACGAGTCTGTGTGTGTGTGTGTGTGTGTGTGTGTGTGTGGAGTCCAGTCCCCACCTGATTGGCCTTCCTGGGGTCCTTGAAATAAACGCAACAAGTCACCGTTTTGGGACGGTGTGACTCAAAGCATGAGCACCTCTCCAATGGCTCGACCTTTTCACACTTGTCCGTCACTAATGGCGGCGCCAGAGCCCGGAGGCGTGTCGCGTGTCGATTGGCACACGCCAGTAAGGATGACCGTGCTGACGGTTTATTCTGTGATTTACGCTGCCGTCTGATTGTTCTTCCCAGGCCGATGCACGCGGTGGTATCTCCTGCCGGACGGTGACCCCCTGACGGAGGTCTGATGAAGTGCCTGATTGGTCGATTTGTTTATCTTGGGACTGCGGGACCCCTCTGCTTGTGGACTTTGTCACGTCTCCTGTTTTGATGGCACTTTTCTAATGAGCTCTAAGTGTGCCATTACAGCAGTTGGACTTTAGTTCTCCTTTCGTTTCAGCACTTGATTATTTTTCTTATGTTTGTCATAAACGGCTCACACTCATTTGCTGTTGACTCTAATTGTCACTCTAAAGTCGCCAACTGCTTGACACGCCTGACTAAAGTCAAACCCCACAAATGGAGCCGGGCCGAGTGGGTTGCCGTAGTGGGGGGGGTCACACCCTTAATGGTGTCTCAGGTCGGCTGCCTCGATGTCCCCTTCTGTCACAGGTGCCTGCCTATGGACAGGCCAGCGGCACTTGGGGGCAGTGAGAGGGCAGCAGGGCTGCCTACCGACGGAGGGCACTCGGCCGTCCCAGTGCAGGTTTAGCCGCCTCCTCCATCTTGCGCACTTTCCAGTGTTTACGCTGTCACATGCCTTCCCATGACATGCCCTATTTTAGGCATAAGCAGGCCAGCGAGGGGAGATGAAAGACAGAGGCGGTCAGCCGGGGGCCGCACTGAAGCATCTGCCAGGCGGAAGAGAAATTCTGAAATGGCTTGACTAGCCGGGTCAGGGTGCCCAAGGGGCAAACACTCCAATTCGGCCACCAGCTGCCCACCGCTGGCATCCCGGGCTCCAGGAGCTTGCCCGACTTCACACCTCGCCCATGACCCGTTTGTAATACTCGAGAAGAATGCGACTAAACGGCTCCAAAGTAAAGACAGATGTTCTGTTGTCTCGGGGGGTTTCCAGCGACTTACATGCAGCAGAGCTGAGCCTCAAAAAATGTGAAGAATCCGCCGGTCAGCCGAGGAAATGCAGACGCAGGAGCCCCGGCCGCCCCTTCTTCCTCTCGTCTCGCAGAGCGGAGGCTCAAACGCGGTCAGCAACGCCAAAAGCAGAGATGACCGACTTCTTGGGTATGGGGTCTTGAGGGCACCTCTGCTGGTAAACGGGCAGGGGGGTGCTGGGAACATTAGGCTTGCTAATGGATGCCATTTGGCTTTAGCACTGCTGACAAAATGGGCACCACACAAAGTCAGATGCACCACTGGCACATGACCGATGGGTCGTCATGGACGACAAATGCCAAAAACAGCAGGCGGATCGCAGGCGAAACATTGGCGTCCATGAGAACCCCTGCAAGGGGGGCACAAATACCTGGGATTCAAGGACGTATTTTGGGGGTCTTCAGCCTTAGCCTTGCCATGTTTTAGGTGACTTTCTCACATGTTTGGACATCGGCACTGGGTGCCCTCTCACTCTGATATGCCACACGCTACATCACCGACTCACGTAGGGCTGGGGGGGTCTTCTGAACGATTACGGGGGTCAGTGTGTGGTGGGTGAGCCCTTTGGTACCTGACACTAGGAAGAATGACGTGAAGGTGACGTGACAGGATGGCCTGTAGGGGGCGTCCTAAACCCCACCACATCTCACCAAGACCCCAGCTCTAACTCCAACCTTCCTCTTTTTATTCAAGTCACTGCCGTCCTCATTTTTCCTTCTCCTCCTCCTCCACTTCCAACCCTGGCTGTCCTGGCTGAGATGGAGGACCTCTTTTCCAATTCTGGACCTGGGGGAATACATCTGGCATTTCAATGCTGTAGCCAGGAAGCAGTCCACATGACGAGGTCACCTCTAGTGGCACCCAAGGACCCCGAAAGGGCTGCCCTTGGAACTCATGGGGGCTCCACCAGGGCGTTGGTGTAGAATTGGGACACGGAATGACAAAGAGACCGAGGTCACCAAAGTGAGTCACAGAATCAGACAAACAAGGCCCAGGACGTGAAACGATAATCGTGGTCAAGAGCATCGGTAGCCAAAAGTTCACAAAACTACAGCCACGACATCAAGGAAATCGCACTGGCGTATAAAGCAGAGTCTGAAACCCGAGAGCCGTTGGGTAAGCAACAATAACGAAAGACTTTTAGGCAGAATCCACAAACTTGGACAAACCAGGAATGTAAAGCTGAGAAAAGGGATCAGGAGATGAAGGCGCGTAGGGTCGATGGCAGAGAGTCAAACCGACATTCAAGAAAACAAACATCAAGCGCAGTTCAGAAAAGACGTCCGCGAACCGTTAAGATGATTTAATGCAGAGAATCGCACAAAAAACGTTAAATCAATCCAAAGTTGGATCAGGAATACCGCAGGTGACAACCCGTCACACTGATGACATCGTGCGTCACGCGTTCCTGAGGAGTCCTGGGTAAACTACTTGGGTAACGACTCGCACGAGAGGCACTAAGCAGCGGCGCCCGTCGGAATCCAAAATGGTGTGATGAAGATGAGAGCAAATGAGAAGTTTATCAGGAATATCGATAAAGAAAAATGTAACACCAAAGTCAAACTGCTCAGTTTAGACACCCAGAAGTCCAAAGAACTCTCTAGAAAATGCGCCGAAAACGGAAACCCGTGTGACCACCGTGTTCCAGGGTCTCGGAAACCCCCAAAACGAAGTACAAAATGAGTCCAGTCGAGACAGTGGTGGGGACACGTGACCCCCAAGAAGCAGCCTCCTGCAGTCCATCTGTTACTGACCTCCTGGCAGGCTCAGGAAATGCCAACCATCTCGGCCGAGGTGCCAGCCCACATTTTGAGAGCAGAGAAGCTCACCACTCGACTGGCTTTTATCGTACGACACAAACAGGCAGGACCATCGAGAATTTGGAGCTGCTCGCCAAGGTCCTTCACGCCGTTTGCTCGGAGGACCCAATAATATTTCTCAGTAGAAATGCCACACAACTGGTCCATCCTCCTCCTCCTCCTCCTCCTCGTGGGTCCAACAGCGTATCACGGCACACAGAGTCGCTTCCTGATTGCTCGTTGGAAATGGAAACCCAGAATGACCCTCCACCCCACCCCCACATCGGTGAACTCGAGCCGACTGCTGACGAATCCTTTAGTCATCTCAGAAACCATCAGGAGGCCTTAAGTGCCTCAGATCAGGTGGGAGTGGGTCTCCTACTTTATGACCACCCAATAAAACTCTGGAGGTCTCCAGTTAGGCTAATGTTGCCCACCCTTACGGGGTGTGCTGG
The DNA here is from genome assembly GCA_026402145.1 of Polypterus bichir lapradei. NCBI lineage: Eukaryota > Metazoa > Chordata > Cladistia > Polypteriformes > Polypteridae > Polypterus > Polypterus bichir. The sequence continues at coordinate 1,660,597 of JANRMT010062830.1, forward strand.
GGTGGCTGACTAACTGGCACCCATTTTCATGACAGACCACTGCCCGCCGTTCGATCCAAACATGGTCCCGTGGGGCTCACCAATGCATTGTCACTAATGAGACAAATGTGCCTGGCAGAGCGGAGTTGGAGTCCCAAAGAGACAGAAACATCTTCAGAGCCCACGCTGGGACCCATGAACATCCAAGAAGCTCCAAGTCTGCGCTCCTGGTTCTCGCTCTCTTAAAAGAGTGCATTGTTCTCTTTAGGTCAGGAGGGCACAACGACCCTCACTGGAGGAGATCCGGTATCTCGAGGTCTTCTTAATAAGTGATGGGAGACGAGGACATGAGACCACCGAGCAGACTGGAGTCGCTCCTGCTGTGTCGTGGGTGCTGCACTGGTCCACGGTGATGACAAAGGAGCAAAGTCGACAGACAGAATTCTTGGTTTAGGGGGCAATTGACATCCCTGTCCTCCCTTACGGTCATGAACTATGAGACTGGGAGTACAGGCGGCAGAAATGAGGGTTCGATGTAGGACCACTGGGCTTGGACTCCATGATGGGATGAGAAGATCAGCGATTCAGAGGAGCCTCACACTGGAGTCGCCGCTCCTCTAGATTGAGAAGAGTCCAATGAGATGGTTTGGGAGGTCCTGACAGCGTCCCATGGACTAATACCCTGGAGATCCTCTGGGCACACTCACTGGATGGAGACCCAGCAGCAGACCCAGGACATGCGGGTGGGATTAGATCTGTTGGCTGGCTTGGGAATGCCTGGAAATTCCCTAATGAGCTGGAATCGGTTTCTCTTGGGAGAGGGAAGTCCAGGGTGACCTCCTTGGGCTGCTGCCACCATCACCACCCACACCAGGATAAGTGGTCTCAGAAGATGAGAGGAGATCTCGACAGCCATTAACAAGGATCAAGATGAGATGAGACATGGAGACCACCAAGCTCTGGTCTGACGTGATGGAGTGAATGGCCTCCTCTCATTTATCGGACTTCTTCTGATCAGGGCTTTATGTGATGATTGGGCCTTCTTGGGCTCCACAACTGCCTAAAAGACCCCTAGGAAAGGCACAGCCAGTCCACTACACATGGGAGCACCCGAGATGTCACCATCACCATTCACCCCCCACATAGAGAGGGGGGGGGGGGGGGGGGCTCCATGGCCAGTAGAGGGTCCGTAATCGGATCAGAGACGAGGGCCTCAAAAAGGCAAAACAAGGCCCTGGACGACATAACAGAAAGAAAAGCTGATGGCCACGGAGAAGCCATGAAGGAGGTTTGCCTTCAACTCCAAAAAAGCTGAAGTGAACGAATCGCTGGAAATTCACAGAAGCTGATGGAATTTTCCTCCAAAGTCTGAATCGGCTGCTGCGGAATTTAATCATTTATTTTTTTTTTTTTTATTTATTTTTTTTTTTCCACTCATGGAAAAATCGTGAGGCTGCAAAGACAAACCACAAGTGCAGTTCTCAATAACAGAGAAATTACAGAACGGCCTCAGTGGCCCAGAAAAATGCCAGAGAAAGTGGTGAAGGAAAGCAGACGGCTGAGGGGAGGCCATCAGGGCCCAGCAGAGGATGGCCGTCCAGGTGCCATGTTACCCTCTCCAGGAGACCCCAGCAGAACGTCTTCTTGGACTTTAATTATCCTCACATGCGCACCAAATAGCGAGACGCCAGTGACGCGGCCATCGGGCTGGGAGGCGTCATGCTGACCGAGGCTCACGGGTCCCTTGAAAAGCCAGGGTGGCGCTGCTGGCAGACTTGTCCAAATCGTTGTGCGTGTTTTCCTTCTGACCTTTACAAACATTGAACATAAAGAAAGACGCAGTTGAGCTTCTCCGAGGCACAGATGTGGTGGGTGGTTATGGCGGTTTGTTACTAACTTGTGGTGAAACCCAAATATCAAATCCACAAAAGTGAGGATAAACACTAAAACATCCACTGAACAGCAGAAAAGCTTTGGTGGCAGAGGTTGGCGCCACAGAAAATTTACCCCAGAGGGCATTGGGTTTTAAATGGTGGGGGGAGAGGTGATGCATGATTACCACACAATAACACGACATTCTGAACTAAACAACGAAACCAGGGTACCAGAGAGTGTGAGGGACACGAGCAAAGGCCACTTCAACTACGCCACGTCACTCGGTGAGCAAAAAACCAAACGGGCGACTAAGGTGGCACCAGTTAGGGCACAGGATAATGACAATAAGCAGCCCTGATCATACCACTCAGTGCATCAAAAAAATCAAATAAATAAATAAATAAATAAGAGTAAACTCTCAGGAATGCCCCTTTAAAAGCTCAGCCTATCACAGCAGACGGCTGACAAGGCGTTTAGAATTCTGGTGGGCGGGCCTTAGAGAAAGAGGTGCTGTTAGAAGGGAGGAGTCAGAGAGAGAGAGGGACGCTTTGTCAAAAAGGGTGGGGTGTGAGAGAGAGAGAGAGAGGATGGTGCTGTCAAAAGGGGAGGAGCCTGGGCAGAGAGTGAGAAATACTCTGGCAAAAAGGGTGGAGCCTAAGAGTCAGAGGGTTGTGTTGTCCGAAGGGAATGAGCAGGGGATGGGGGGTGTGCTCTATCAAAAGGGGTGGAGCCTGAAAAGTGGGAGGTGCTTTCACAAACAGCATAGCCATCACACACACACACACACACACAGCGCATGTGCACGTGACAGACATAAAGTGAGTGATTTAACACTTAAAGAGCCGCACTTACAAGACCTGCCACTCGGTTAAATCTTTTGGCCTGGGGGTGTGGCCAGCGGGGGGTCCGAAGAAGGATCCTGGCTTGGATTGGCTCACAGAGTTGGGGGAGAGTGAATGCACACAGCGAGACTTCTGCCCGCAAGTGAGTGGTGTGAGGTGGTGCTGGCAGCGATTGTGACAGATAAGAATTCATGGCAAGAACCATAGAAGACTGGAGTGACAAAAGTGGCTTTAAGGGGCAGGCAAGGCGGGAGATGAAGAGCAGTAAACCTCATGTGAGGAAGAGACGTGACATCTGACAACAGATTAGACCCCAAGTACCAGTGAGGACAAAATGTCAGCCAAATGACGCCATAAAGAAATCACATAAAAGGAAGATCAACCAACATCCGGCCTTCCAGTAGAACCAGCGAAGGAAGGAGACGTTAAAAGACGACTCAACGTGAAAAGCAGAAACAAAAATGAATATTCATAAATTTCCAGTTTTTGTTCAATAGGCAAACTACTGCATTGTTTTATGCAGAACGGATGTAAATCACGATAATGCTGATGACTACCACATGTGCAAGTATTGGGCTGAGACAACCGCAGAGGAGGAAATGTCCGACAAATTAGGCAATAAAATAAAGCTAAAGTGACAAATCCTTCAACGCAGCAGTTTGTCACACAGCACAGCCACCAAAGCGCAGGACGTCTCGACACCAAAGGTGGGCTCAGCCAGCCTGTAATGTGCCTCCTGCCTCAAGGTGGTGTTGAAGTTTAATAATACCGACGACCCGCTGTGGACGACGAGAGGGTGACATCTGTCACCCCCACCTAGGGCTCCCAATGGGCTTCACCTGGCAGAGATTGGCAGAGATGCATTTCTTCCATAGTCCATACATTCAGTGCCTCTGATGTGCCAGGGATAGGCCGACACTTGGAGAGATTAAGGGTGATGTGCACCTACAGCTGAGCGGGGGCAACTCCAAAGACACACGATGTTACTGGGGCTCCGCCCCAAGACGTACAATGTCATCCGTGCTCCGCCCC
>JANRMT010062830.1:1664334-1783286 GCA_026402145.1 Polypterus bichir lapradei
GCCCCCACAGCTACAAGCCATCACTTGTGCTCCGCCTCTTCCAGCTGCACACTACAAAGCAAACATTGGCACCAAAACCTGGCATTCAAGATGATCGGCCAATGGGGAGAGCAGAGCAGACGTTTGCATGCAAAGCCAAACTCCCCCAGTGTGTGTGTGTGTGTGTGTGTGTGTGTGTGTGCTGTTGCTCTGAAGACCCTGCCCTGGACAGAGCAGCTTCAGAAGACTCTGAGTAGGATGGGTGCATTTGTGCCCTCCAGGAGGGTTTGGTCTTCTGCACCGTTGCCTTTTATTGTGCCAGTCATTTTGGTTCCTCACACACTTTAATGATCTCGCCACCAAATAACTGGCTGTGCCAACAAAGCTGCTACTTGTCATTGAAAAACGCCAAGAGCCCAGTCCCTCCCGCGCATCACCAGCTCGCCGTTTCCCTTCGCAGTCCTCCACGTGTGAACTGCTCGCCGTCGCCGTGTCAGATGTTCACTCCTATCACACTCGCTTTTTATCACCCGTCTGCCACACAAAGCCAAATGAACTCTGCCACCGTTCTGTTATATGGCGCCCCTTCAGGTGGTCCTGTGTGGCCCTCCGTGCACCTCCTCAGCACCAGGCCACCATTTAAATGGGGGGTCTGCACAATCGCAGATGAACAAATATTTAATATGCTGGCTGTGCTGAGAAGGCACCTTGGCCCCCTGAACTCTGCGTCGCGTGTTACGAAAGCAGACAAACACGGCACTGGCAGCCCACCCGACACGAAGCAAAGCCCAAACTGCTGGCCTTTCTCTTCAGTTGTGGGGGTGCCAAGGCAGCGGAGGGTTTCTCTTCTGTTTGCCGCCTTTACTTTGCACAGGTTTGCCAGTTTCAGCTTGGCAGACACTGATGTCCTGGCAGCTTCGCTGTCAACAAATGAGAAAAGTCCACAAACTGACCCTTTAGAAATGCAGCGGGTCACACGAGAAACACTGAGACCAACAGATGGACGGACGGAGGGGCACACGCGCTGGCCCGCTGGCCCTGTGACCCTGGACCTCGTGACAGGCAGACAGACGTGAAAGGCGCTATATGGCAGACAGATGAACGGTGCAGCTGCGCTCGTTTGGGGGTTTCTGAAGAGTTTGTCACCAGCAAGACCACCCAGCAGTAAAAAAAAAAAAAGAAAAGCAAAACTCCGCAGTCCAAGTGTCTCCGTTTTAAACGTTTTTAGGGACATTCAAGGCAAACAATTCACAAAGTCGATAACAACGCCAAGGAACGTCGCGTCTCCGGTTTGTGCTCGAGGCTTCAGGGTATCCGGGTTACGTTATTTGGGCCGAAGACCCCTCGCCCTTAAAGCCAGACTGACTCAATGTGAGGGTCCTGCTGTGTCACACGAGACACCCCATTGACGTGCCTTAACTTAGAGGGGGTGCGCCTGCTCGTCCGTTATCTTTGTTAAAGTTACGCTCATCAGTTAAATTTACCAACCACGTTAACTTACAGGTAGAGAGAAATGAAAGACACGGATAAGGAGATTTGATTTTTACAGACAATCAATAAAGACATAAATATTATTAGAGTGTGACAAACCACACAACTCGTCTGCAATACACACCAGAATGACGACAACGAAAGAGAATCTTTGGAAAAGATGATAAAAGGAGCAGAGTGACAGCCGTGTCACGTCCAGTGGACGATTGTCATCAGACAGTGACCGTGACTTTAAGAAGCGTCAGAATGGCAGCTGAAAAGGGGACAGCCAGTGAGAAAGCAGCTCACCGACCGATAGACGAGCTGTGATGTGCACTCTGATGAGCAAAATACAAAGAAAAAGAAATATGTGTGGAAACACAGAAATAATAAGAATAAGAATCCTAATCGGCGCCCCCCACTGGCTGAGGCAGGCTGCTCTCTGGACAGGCCACTCAGCCTTCTTTGGTACCCCTGAGCAGAACAGCCTGGGGGTCCTCAAAACCAAAACCTCAAACGTCACGCGTATCTCTGAAACGAACACCGAGGGGACAAACACTTTGTTCACAGCACTGGCTGACCTGCGCGGGCGTCTGGCCGTCTGTCCGTCCGTCTGTCCAGTGACTGCACCCCTCACTCTGGGGCTCCATAGTGGGAAACACACAACCTGAGAGAGGAGAACACGAAACACGCCAATCTACACACACCCCCCCCCAGACAGTAATAAGAGTACATATTATTACATGATCTACATACAGGGGTGTGTGTGTGTGTGTGTGTGTGTGTGTGTATCGCACAGTCTGCTCACTTTATAACACACACACGCACTGTACAGTGTATGTAAACAGAGGCACACACATCTCACTTACGGTTACTCCGTTTACTCCGCGCCAGTTCGCTCCCTCGCACACGCTCTCTATATTTAGTCTATAAACTGAATGAATGTCAATATGTATCAATATTAGAATATGTAGTTTATACGGCCTCAGAACGGTGTAATACACCATAATATACAGTAGACTTCTAGGTAAGTGTGTGTGAGATGTACTGTATACGTGTGCGTGCGCGTAATAACCGAGTAGATGACGTCTCAACAGTGTACTGTAGTAGTTGTGCAGTATCGCCGTATACAGTACACTGTTGAGACGTCATCTACTCGGTTATTACGCGCACGCACACACACACACACACACACACACTCTCTATCTTATATATTTTTTAACAGTATTCTTATATTTTTGCCACACTCGGTGTAATCAATGATGATGCTAACTGTCCACGCACAGATACTGTAAGCCCAGATGGCACCTTTCCTGTATGCCCGTACTCTGTTCAGGTGCCACATATCCTCGCCACACCGCACCGCACTGTACTGTACGCCCGGTCCCTTCGCATTTATTTGTCTCTCACACTGTCATGTACACAGCTGGCTGTACGTGTAGGTGTCCCCTTCTTCTTATAGCTTGGACCACCTAATACGCCGTACTGTACACCCGGGGTCTGCGCTGCTGTGCTCTATGAATGTCAGTGCTGTAATTGAGTTTATTTGCTCTCGGCTCAGTCCGGGGGTCTCGCACCTGCTCCTCATCGAGCACACCTACGGTATGCCAGGATGATTATGGGGTATTTAGGCTCCCAATTGTCACATTTACCGCATACTTCCATCCACTTTCAGAAGCTGCTCACGCAGGGCAGCTTGTGGGGGGCAGCTGGCGCCCATTCCAGCAATCCTAGGGGCCAAGACAGGAACAGCAGGGCTACATGTTACATTATATTTTTATATATATATTTTTTTCCGCCTGCTCGTTCACTTGTACACATCTCTGCCTTGTTTATTCCCAGTTCTCCGAATCTGCCATACACACGCTGCTTTGGGGGGGCTCTGTGAAGGGTCTTTTATCCGACCACATACAAGTCACGTGCACGTCTCTGATCTACAGAAGGTGACCGCCACACACCCCAACTGCCATCACACACATGGTGTCCACACGAGCCCGTGTTTAGGGGAGGGTCGTCTTCCCGCTTCGCTTTGCTCTGCCACCCCTCGATCTGCCAAGCGGGCAGAATTGGCGCCCACCTGCTGGGCCTCCCCACTGCGCCCCCTATCTGCAGGCGCGGCCCGTGCACGTCGGCGGCTCTCCGGTGTTTACTAACAGAGCCGCCATGTGAAGAGCAGACGGGGCTGCTTAGGACTCCTTTGACGTCGGTGTGGACGGTGAAGCGGAGTGGAGTCCTTGCTGCTTCGTGTCACTGGGACTCCGTGAGGGGACACTCGCGGTGGCTTTCCCAGGAAGCGCTCGGCACGAAGTTTGAAGTTGAGTTATTTGTGATTTGCACGCCTGCATAAAACACTTCACGGCGCTCCCTGACGTGTTAAACGAACGTAGCCGAGTAAGGACTGAAATGAAGTATGTCACGTAAAATGCCCCCCTAATTACCCCGCATACCCCTGAGATCTCCTGCCGATGCTTTCCGCGCAGATGTCGGATGAACTTCTCGCACAGCTGGAAGCAACAGGAAGAGTGAAGGAAGCGGCCACTTCACCGACACACCGGTGTAACCGTGAGCCACTTGAGCGGCATCGCCATTTCTCTTTGTATTCTTTGTGCTTGTTGTGTAATCTTTTGCTTCCGATTATCCGATAAAGCGGAGTGAGTCGAGAGCACCGCGCACTGACTAACAACACGTCGATGTCCGACGGGCTCAGGACATTAAGGGCGCTCACAGGCTGCCCGGTGATATCACACACGAGGGGGCGGCCAGCAGCAGCCCAGAGGAGGGTCCCCTACGTCCCGTCCACGGAGCCCCTTCTTCCCAGTCGGATTAACGGTCCTGGCGCACCAGAGCGCAGTTATGTAATCCTGAAGGAAGGCACGGCTGCTGGCCGAGCAGGGGAAAGCAATGGGACGTAACGGTTTTCAAGTCGCTCTTTGCCTGTCCGATCCGTCAAGTTCTCAATGCTAAAGTTATGGGGGCGACAGAAGTAGAAGAGAGAGACGACTGGGCGTCCCTGTTGTCATCTGTTCTGCAGCTGCAGCGGCGAGGCTTCTAACGGGGACAGCGGCGTCCCCCGAGCTAACGGGAGTGACAGTTTCCAAGCGCGTAGCGCAGCGCAGCGCAGAGCAGCGCAGCATCGCCTCTCAGCCCGTCCCGTTCGTACCTCCTGCCTTGGGCTCCGTCTTCCTCCGGCACTTCTCTTTGCCCCGCAGCCTCGAGAGGGTCCTCCGCAGGAGAGGCTCTGCCATGGCGCCGCCTGGAGCCTCAGAGAGTCACCCCGAGCCCCGCTGTCTCCCCATGCCCGCTCGCTACTTGACGAGTGCGCTGTGTCGCGGCCGCAGCCTCCTCCATGGCTTTGCCAGGAATTTCACAGGAAACGAATTCCAGGGATTCTTTCCCAAAACTTTTTTTTAAAGAGGCGAAGTTTGTCGGGGGCTTCTGGGAGATGTAGTGCGCTCTTCGCTGCCTCCGAGTTAAGTGCGTTTTGTGTTACCGTTTAACAGGGGTAGGCTGGCACACGCGCGCGCACACACACACATACACACACACACACAGACACACATGCGCGTGCGCGCTCATGACGGCGGCTGTTAATATCCGACACACACACACACACACTCACTCACACACTCCCAGCCTTGTGATCCCATTAGACACGCGCACGTAAGGCGACAACTCCAATAAACAAGCGGGGTGGGCATCAACACACAGAAAGGCCCTCGTGCGACCCCAGTAATAAACGGGGGCTGTGCTGGACAGACGCCCCGCGGGCTCAAAACGGCCAACACACACAAATAAATGTCACAGAGAAACATTTGCATCGATCGAGGCTGCCTTGCTTGTTCGAGAAGAGTCCTGTGCCTGGAGCAGCCATAGCCGGGGGTCTGCTGCTGGTGGTCTGCCGTCCGACTCTATGGGCTTATTCCAGTCAATGGGCTCTCTCAGGCAGACAAAGTTGGTTCTTTGGGCTTTGAAAAGCTGGATAAGCCAGAAATCCTCAATGTGTGGTAGGCGACCTAACGGGACACGAAGAGGTCAAGAGGAGTCGGAGCAGGTGCCCTCGATGGCAGGCACACCTGACCTCATCTCTCTGTGGTCATTTTATCAAACTTGTTAGGATTCTAAATTATAAGACGTCTGTCACGTGGGGGGCTCTCTTGGGATCAAAAGGAGGTCCTCTTATGGAATCACTCTGATGACCCACCGTGGAGGAGAGCAGGTCAGTCAGTTAGGTGACACACACTAGGATGCCATCTATGACAGCTAAGGGGTGTGTACTCCTGACCCTAAGGGGGAACTCCTTCCAGTCGTGAACTCTACCAAGTGGGTATCGCTACCCGCTGGGCACCGGTTATGAAAGTAAAAGTGTGCACACTCCGTACACCAAGGGGCATGCGCCATTCAAGGTGGTGGTATTTAAACAAGGGGCACACACTCCAGACTCTGAGACCCCCCCCCATGTCATTGACCAGCTACCCGCTATGAACAATGAGGAGTGACGTCCCTCCACCCACCTAGGGCTCCATATGGGCTTCGATGGGCACAGCTTTGGACCCTTTATTGTTAAAAGTGTAGGAGTGAAAGCACCACCAGTAAGCAAGTGTGGGGCTTCAAAACCCAAACCTGGACGGGGGGCCAGCAAACACAAATGAAGGTTGGACATGAAGTGCTAATGAGACACTATTAGGATTTTTTTTTGTCACTCGAGTTTTCACCATCGGCAGTCACCATAACAAGGTGTCCCACAGGAACCTGAAAGGTAAGAAAATGTAAAAAAAAAAACAAAAACGGGGGCTCCTGGGACACCTTGGCATCCTTCACTGAATGACAAATTAAAATTTAATGGAAAAAAAAATGGAATTGAATGGACACAAGAGCACACCGCTGGGACAAAGTGACAGGCAGCGGCTACATAGTAGCACCCGTGTGGCAGGCGCAGGTGAGCCAGTCAGCAAAGGGTTAAGTACGTAGCACTTTATTTGTCCCAAGAGGAAAATGAAACTCTTTGGAAAGATCCACAAATATAAAAATATCAATACAGACGACACAAACAAACCCCAAACACGCACACTGATTACAAAAAGAGAAGAACATGTTGGCCTTTGTAATGAAGCCACAGGCGGCACTGCAGTAAGGCGCTATAAAGGCACAACGGCACAGGTATGAAGGACACACTTCTGCTGGCACGTCACAGAGATGAGGTCCACCCTTGTCTGCTCAGCGTTGTCCTCATTCCACCACCACCACCAGCAGGTCCAGAAGGCGTCCCACAACTGAGCCTGATGATTTGGTGAACTGTTTTTGACGTGATGGCACCAGCCCGCCCACCACACTGGCCGTGGCAGGGCTGTAGGAGCTTAAAGGACGTCACATTGAAGGAATGCGGTCACCAATTAGGAGCGTCTTCTCCAGTCCCTTTGTGTTATGAGACCAGTCTACAGATGGCGGCCCTCGAGTACTCATGGCAGTGGGCCACCTCTACATCCATGGGCTGGCATGGAGGCTCTCTGGTGCGGCCGTTCCCTGGATTTTCTGATATGGAGTTGTCCCCTGACTGCTCTCCTCTGTCTCAGTGCCCCCCACTGGTGCCAAACCATCAGTGACTTCCAAGTGACATGACCTGCTGTCACGTTTCTAGTCCAAGGTGTCGAAGGTGAACAGGAAAGGTGGAGGGTCTTCTCTGTGCAGACCCCAAGCCTCTCAAACTGCGGTCTACCAGACAGATAGCCATTACACTAAAACAGCAGTTTAAAAAGCAAAAGGTGAAGAATTAAGGAGCCAAACCGGGCAGCTTGTAGAAGAGATCTGAAAGGACAGGACCAGGACATCCAAAGACAGAAGATGAGCGGAGCTGCCCTTCATCCCCCTGAAGAGCCGCGCTGCCCTTACAGCCCCTTAGCCTCGAGTCCCGGACCGCAGTCGTCCTGCAGTGGCCACAGGATGCCCTGCCAGTTGTTGGCATTGAGAGGCGAGCTCAGTGTCCTGGCAGCAGTGACCGTCATGAGTGAACACATGCTGTGTTGTGCTACCAGCTTCTTGTAAGTCGGGACGAGAGCAGATGTGCAGAGAGACGCGTAGCAGCTGGCGCTGTCACCGTCAAATGGCAGTTAAGGTCCAGTGTCAGGAAGTACCTGACAATGCAAGGGGTTTCCGAAGCGTTTTACACAGGAGGACATGGCAGGAGAAACGCGCGCCAGCCTCAGAGAAGGGCTTCTTCCTCAGGGGCCCATGTTGGGGAGTTTGATCAGTTACTACCGTGGGTTTGGATTATCTGTCTGTTATATAGCGCCTTGTGGGTCATTTATGAGATTCTGAAGCTGGCACAGAGTGAGCATGGCAGTCACAGTGACAGTGCCTTCCAGTGGCACTTCCAGGGCTGGCTCCTGCCTTGTGCCCGCTGCTCTCTCCCCGTACCCACCTTTGAGAATGGCAGGAGTCCGGCTGTGGCTTCTCGCTGGCCGAGTTGTTCTTCACCTCCCCCTCGTTATCAGATGTCGATGAAGACGCCGATGGACACACCTTGTCACCTCGTTAACTCTGAAGTGACTTTGTGTGTTTTAAGTAAGCAGTACGTGTAAGAAGTGTGTGTGTGTGTGTGTGTGTGTGTGCGTTTGGTCATTGGCACACTTTGTAATGAGATGTAAAACTGAACCAAATGGCTCACGTGCTTAAGTGTCATGTGTATTAGCAGGAGGTGACGTCAGGAGTGCCACACAAACATCGCTCTGCTGGTCGTCGTAAGGCCCTTTTACTCTCGTGAGTATTAATATCGTCATTTGAAGGACACTCCATAGATGACATTTGGTTTAAATGCACCTGGCAGCGCTGGAGTTGCTTTATGCTTTGCCTTCCGCTGGTCGCACTCTGACATGTCAAAAGCTGCCCGCTGTCCTCTGTATTTGTCACTTATTCTCTTCATGTGACATCCTGTTCAAGTGGCTTTGATGAGATGAGGGCGGGAGGTCAATGTCAAAAGCATCACGGCAGGCGTAGTAGCAACACAAGGCAAAAGTGGCAAAAGAATAAAAATAAATCCTAAATAAGAGGCTTAACACAAACTTAAAAATAAAGAAATAAAAAAACCAAAGACTAAAGAAAGAGCCGCGCAGCGGATTAGTAGGCAATCAAACACGAGGGATTGACTGCCATCTGCTGGTCATTCGCGGTACTGCACACCAGCCGTTTGGATTTTGTGACGTGCGTCTGTCAGACTCGAAGTCACATTTACTGGCCAAGTCACTCCAAGTGACACGACAGTCGTACTGCCACAGCTGACGAGGACACACCTGAGATCAATCGGGTGAACGCATGCGTACAAAGGGCAGGGCAGTGACACAAGTTCTGAATGAAGCGTCACTTGTATCATATGGGGGTGGGGGTCCAAGCAGACTGAAGAAGGGCATCCAAATTAACCGTTTATGAGCTGGATGGCCTGTGCAAATAGGGTCCTCATTGTCACGTGTACAGGGGGTCCGGGGAAATTCTTACTTGAGTGTGCTGATGGCACGATAAACGTAACTTTCAGTTTATGATCTTGAAAAGCATCGATGGCTCGTACAGGAAAGGCACTATATAATAGAGAGATGGATAAATGGATATGAAAGGTGCAACACAAACTTAACAATGAAAGCAGGCGTTTTAAAGATATTATTACATTTCCAGTCCGTGTTCAATGGGTGAAGTCCTAAATCTTAAGTCATGGACCTCATCCGTGGTGCTAGTGAGGCCGCTCCAGAATACTGAGATGTACAAAACTCGGACCCCTTTAAATTGTGTCTCAAAACATCAAGCATTGGGTCACCTCAAGGGGCACACCTGAAAAGTTCAGCTGGTACCTGAGTAAATTTGTGGAGGTGACACTGGGGCAGTGGCGTAGCAAGGGGGGGCATCTGTCCCCGGGCGCAGCATCCAGGGGGCGCCAAATTGATGTTACGAAATTTTAGAATGAAATGTTTTCCATTCTTAAATGCACTAAAAAGTAAATAAAAAACATTCGCATCCTCAGTCCGTCACTCCGTCAGTATGAGGATGAGGATCTTTTTCCGTTGGTTTTTTTTTTTTTTGTCTCTTTCTGATTTCGAAGCACGTAGTAGTTCTTTATACCCAACAGACACTAATTGATCCCCTCCACTACTCGAACATGCTTGGCTCCCACCCAGAAACATTTTTGACGTCATTAAACAGGTGGCGCGACTGACATGAGGCATTAGGGTATCCTTGTCTGTCTAAGTTGTTGCAAACGCCATTTCTGTGTGCCAAGTGATTTGTGTTTATGTGTTTGATAGAAAAATGATTGGTGGTGAAGTATTCTAGTAGATGGCTGCAAAAGGCTAGACGTTTCCCCATCATATTTTCGTCCGAATAAGTTTTTATAAATATATAATTATTTTGCTTTGTAATTTGTTATATACTTTCTTTAAAATCATTTTTAAATGCGGAAAACAAATTTATTTTAAAAAAACTAATGACGGATTTAAATTTTAAAGAACACGAGGCGACGTTATTATTTTCGGAGACTTATATGAATTTTTTTTCTTAAAATACTATTTTTTTTTTTATTATTTCTTTCCCTTCCCCATTGCATTTTGGCAAAAAAGAGGGGCGCGAAATCGTCAGTTGTCCCCGGGCGCTGAAATCCTTAGCGACGCCTCTGCACTGAGGGTCCAAGGACAATCCAGATAGACGAAAAGCGGTGCAGACGCAAAGACGACGTCACATACTGTGAAATGGAACGTCCTTCTGCATGAGAAGTGGCATTTGAGCTCATCGTTAGGGTGACAAGGCGGGGTCTGCTCTGACGAGTAGCCCCCCAACAACCCTAATCTTGACCACCGTGCAATACGAAGGTGATGTTGATGCAATACTTGACTGAACTCACAGGCCCGGCGGTCTGCAATTCAAGTTCCGTCGGACGCTCGGTTGGCTTTATGACGCCTTTAACTGGAGCAAATCAGCGCCATCTGCTGGTGGACAGATGGAAGTGCCGCGCCGGGCATTAACGTGACATGCCCGCGGTGACCGCCAAAGCTTCCAATAGGAGGGTCAGCGGGCTCCATGATGGGCGCATTCGCGTGTTGTGTGTCTGACTGACAGCTGCTTTCTAATTTTCCCTTTTAAATGCCGTGCGCTCTTCTCTGTAAGCCACTTCGGGCCCATGGTGGTCGTGTATATAATGGTGGTGCGGCAGCTCGGTCAGAAGCTCCCAACATTACGGGGGGCTCCGCACACGCTTATGACGAAAAGACCGTTAATTGTGCGCAGTGTTCATTCCACGCGTTTTCTTGGTGGTCTTGGAATGCGTGGAATTGATTTCTGTCATCAGTGTGCTGATTTAAGGGGGCTGCCAGTTTGCTACAAAAGTGTGACTTGTTTGCAGCCATAAGTCGCAACATACTGTACACACACATAGACACACACACACAGTAAAAAAAAATCATGTCATAAAGTGTCGTATGAGGGTGGAAAGATATGGAAGGCACTAAATCAGATGGAGTGACAGTCAGAGATGCATAAATGATCGTTTTTAACCGCTCCCATGTGAAGCTCTTTTTGTGGTCAGGGGTCTCGCTGATTTTCATCTTGCCTCTCAGACTATCCATCCATTCATTCATCCATCCATCCATCTTCTCCACCCGCTGTACCCTAAACAGAGTTGGAGGGACGCTGACACCCATCCCAGCCAAATCGGGCACGGAGCAGGTGAAGCACCGGGAGAGGGCGCTAGTCCATGCCAGGGTAAGCACAAGGATGCCAGTTTTTAGCCAATCCCGTCCACGTATCCAGCATGTCTTTAGACTGTGGACACTGGAAGAACACGCAGGTTCCGCGCGTAGACCACCGGAGATTTCGGCCCCGGTTTCTTTGTTACAACTGCGCTACCGCGTCTGCCAGAACGAAGTCATGAAATTGCGCAAGCTTGATGATGACACAGCTAGGGTTGAAAATGCAAACACAGCACGCACACTGGCACGGCCGTTCTCCAGCTTCATTTCATGTTGTGCCTCTTATGGTAAACGCGCTCATAAAACTAAAGGAGCGTTTTGTTAGTTACAGAGTGGGAGGAAAATACAAAAGTAGGCTCGCCATATCAAAACCATATGCGGGCATTACAAAGCAGCTGAAGAGCCGCCCTGCGGAGAAGCGGCGTGTCCGCTCCGTGAATGTCCGCCTCTCCAGTCGGTTAACCGTATAGGACGAGTAGCGGTCAGACTAAAGGGGAGAATCGCCGCCCCCCCCCCCCCCCATCTAAAATGTGCCCCGCACTGCTGACCAACAGCTCCCGCGTGGTTTCTTCCTTCACCTACAATGGCGCGTAGGCGGGGGTTGGTTTGCGCGCTTCCTCATTTAGTGGTTGGCTGAGGCAGAAACCGAGCAGGCGCCCTGAGGCAGGCAGTGTGTGTGAGGAAGACGGCTGTAGCGCACACTCACCTGACACTCTCACATTCACACTCACACAAATCACGGCCAGAGGTGTAGACGGAGCACGTAAAGCAGGTAAGTGTCTACTCGGCGGCGCTGGGCACAGGCTGGCACGGGGCAAGTCGTCTCTCCGCTGTGCATATCGGATGCTTCTCGTCACAGAATCAAGTGACATCCGTCATTTCGACAGTAAGTGCTTCTCAACTTTAAATGATGGGTCAGTCCACCCTGACCAGAATAAAATGTGGATAGGAGACTCCCAGTCATCCGGGGAGCTTTGGGTGGATGACACGGGGGGGGGGCCTTGAGGAATACACTCGGAGGAAATGAATTATTATTAATAATTAATTACTTATTAATTCATTAATTAAGACACTTTAAACATACTGTATCTGTCGAAAGAGGGGCTTACAGATTAAAAACACCGGCTCAGTTCATCTTTTATCATCGAAGGAACATTAGCACTTTGTCCAGGGTGAGTTCCTGCTTGTGATCAATGCTGCCAGGATCGGCTCCAGCCCCTGCGTTTTGTAATTGGCGTAAGCGATTCTTACAGCAGAGAGATGGATGGATGGATGCGTGGAAATTTTCCCATACAGTTCGTGTTACTTTAACTATTTTTTTAAATGTATTGATATTGATTAATTGTTTCATTTTTCCTTCTTTCACATGTTTGCCAACCTTGTTTGTTTCCGGGGGCTGTTCGGACTTGTCAAACTTTACACTTCAGTTGGTGGAGCTGCAGTTGTTTCTCATACATGTACACCGTAAGCAGGTGCCGGGAAGATCAATCGCGATTACAATTCAGGGAACGTTAAACTAACGTCAGGCTCTCACTTGACATCTCCCGGGTCTCCTTCGCTCTGTAAATGTCTAGAAATCCTTTCTCTTTACCTTACTGGCTTACTCCGAACTTTCAGAGTCCCGGATCAGCTTATCATTTGTCCCCAAAATTGCAAGTAGCCCTCGCTGCGGGACACGGGTGCTGGCAGATGTCCGACTCCTGCTAAATAAGGAAGCTTTAATATTCTAGCGTGTGACCATTTTTCTTTAATCTCACTGGCTTCTAATGCTGTCGTTCATTTATTCATCAGCGCACGGCGTACTGTACACACCAAGTATACAAGGAGCCCCGCCCACCCCGCGTCACTCAGCGCACACCTTGTCTTATGACGTTACACACCACTACGTCTGACCACGCCCATCCAGCCTAGCGGAGTCTCCCCAGTATGGAGAATGCGGCAATCGCAGCAGTTGAGATTTCTTTCTTTCTTTTTTTCTTGTCGTTTGTCCATCTCTTGCCTGGGCTTTTTCTATTTCAGGTCCTTGTTTTGGGTGGGAGGACTGGCACTGCAGTGGGTGTCTTTACTTACTTTGGCTTGAATTCATTTTCATTACTGTTGTATTTATACTGAGCGTCAGTAAAAACGTCACATCATTTTCTAACCTATTAAATCTTGACGCCTATTCCAGCTAGCACTGGGCACGAGGCAGGACCAAACCCTGGACAGGATGGCAGCAGTCCATCACAAGCCCCACACAGGGAGCCCCCATATCACACTTACAAAGTCAGCATTATAATAAAGAGTTTAAGTCCCAGTGGCAGCGCACCTACACCTACAGAATGGAGACACCTGTGGGGTCCTCTGCTCCTTCTCACCCTGATGAGCGGGTCTGGCGATGCCACCTCACTGTGATATCACATCTCAGTCCAGACTCTCCTCATGTGCAGCCTCTGGTTGCTGCCCACCTCCATTTGGAGTTTTGACTCTCTCAACGTGTTTAAAAAGCGTTTGAAGACCCCCTCGTTTGGTGGATTTCTGTCTGTCAAGTTTTGTAAATCTGGGAATTGTAACTCCCCTGCATTTTGTTCTGAGTGGCCACCTTGTCCTGTCACAGTTGTTCCCAAACTGTCCCCCAGACTGATGTTGACCTCACTTTGGATAAAAGCGTCCGCTAAGCAAATAAATTAACCTGGAAATGGAGGCTCCTTGTGACTCTAGTACTTGGCCCTAACGCTGCTGAGATAACGTCATCCTTTACTTCTCATTGTTCTTTATGGTTGTCCGTTTTTATTTTTTAAAGTGGTCTGACTGAAGGAGTAGCCCACTTAAAGGAATACTGCACCCCAAAATGATCCGTTTGATATGCAGTGTGTAATGACGGCCGCTCACATTTATGTGTTGAACAGAGATGGAGGTCAATGTAGACCAGCTGTCCAGCTCACTGGACCACAGCAGACAACGTTATAAAAAGTCCATGAGAAGAACCGTGGTCAACAAGCAGGAAGCCCCTGCACATGAACTTGACACCTGAAGACAGGTCCCCTACCCAATGAATGAGGGGGGGAGGCAGGTCTTCAGATCTGTAGGGGTGGGACATGGCAGCTCTTAAAACACACAGACGTATTGGTGTGAAAGGTGCTGAGGTGGACTTCACCCAAGCAAGTGCAGTGAACCTTCAATAGACCTTAGAGAGGACCTCCTCCAGACGTGGGTCTCACGTTCACAAGACTTAAATATGTAAACGTTTAAAGAAACGAGAAATGCTAGCCTGGTGTTGGAGGAGCGTCTTTAGTAAGACGAGTCACAGGGTGGGTTTGCTGATTTTTGACAACATTGCGGCGTCTCCCACCCGCTTTGGCATCAGAAGAGTCCCAGAGTCACCACATCGGTGTGTTAAAAGGCCATTCGACCCCTGTGGTCCGAGCCTGAAGCAGTCTGCTGTGTTACGTGACATTACTTACGTGGTCTTCTGCTAACCACCCTGAACGCCTCTTGTCATCCTCCTCCTTCTCTCTTCTTCTTGTTTTAGCATGAACAACCCCCTGGAGTTCCTGGTGGGGGGCTCACCCCACGACGTCAGGACGGTGCGGACGCTGCTGGTCACCGTCGCTCTCCTGCTCATCTCCACTCTGGTCCTGAAGGCCTGCTTCAAGTTCGCGGTGGCCCTGTGGAGATACGTCCTCAATGCCCAGCGCCTCAAGTGCTTTCCACAGCCACCGTGCAGAAACTTGGTGCTGGGGCACCTCGGCCTGGTGAGACCTTTGCCGCTCGTGTCTGTCGTCGCTGTCATCAGTAAACTCTTCATACGTTAAGCTTTCCAAGAAATGCAGGCGTCAGGTTAGAGAAGTGGGATGTCGGCCTCTGTCATGTCATTTGTCCTTGGAGGAGAGAACTTCAGGAGAAGGTTTAATGGCAGCTTGTGGTAGTTGAAAGCTTCATGTGAAGGCATCCTCAAGTATTCTGAACTTCTTTCTATTTTGTTCAAAGCTTAACTCCATTTATTTTTTTGTGCATAAGAAGCACAGAAAGTTTAGAAGTGGCTCGCATCTTCGGGAGGCTGCAGGTTTTCTTTCTGAGTTAGTGACCCTTTTGTCACTCCTATGGTGACCCCGTTTTCCATTTCATGCTCCTTACTGCGCAGACCAAAACAGAACGTCCCAGTCCCACACTCTTAGCACGCGGTCACCGGCGGACTGTTCCTGTCGTTCAGCACGTCCCCCTTTCTTTCACATTGCTACCCCCAGGCCATTAGACTGAGCACCAGGATGGGCAGGAGAGGAGGTTACACCTTCACTGATGTATTATGGGTAATGAGCCCAAAATAGTGTTGGTAAAACGATACGACCCAATAGCAGGGGGCTCTCTGTCTTGGTCTCTGGTCCAATGTGCTCCCGCATGGCGTCTGCCTGGATGAAGTTGAGAGAGAAGAGGCTGCCCCTCTGATTTGAAAAGGGCCGACCTGGGGGTGTGCGGAGGAGACGCGGACTCTGCATCAGCGTCAGTTTAAAGGAATCCTGCGGCTTCCTGACGCTCCTCGTGACTCGGTGGCTGTGCAGCTCATAAAAGGAATTCCAAATAAAACAACATACATCATAACACTTAAAAGTCAGGCTGACCGCTCAATCACTTGTGAACGCGGAGTTAATAAACTGGCACATTCAGGCCAGCAGACGAGCGCCCTTATTGGTCGGTGGGCCGGAGACCTGCGGGGTTTATTGTGTGACACCGTCATTACACCCGCGTCTGTCTCATCTCAATGCTCCTTACAACATCGAAAAGGCAGGCGGTTACAAACTGTAACAAACTGACTAAGAATTCACGTAAAGATTTAGTTACCTGCCCCGTGCGCAGAATTCTCTATTTTTCTCAGAAAAATTGAAGAGATGTGGTGAAACAATCGAAATGCAGATCAGGATGCAGCGCCACGTGTTACAACACACGACACAGCAGTTTGATTGGATAGCGAAGATCTTTTTGCTGCCATAAATCAAATTCCGGAGGAGCTCCTTGAGGCCGCGCATCACAGGACATTAACATGGCTGTCTTGCATTTCATTTTAAAGCTCCAGGATACACAGCTTGGCTCAGTTCGCCTTGTCTTCTTTAACTGAGATTCTCTCCATTAAGCCTGTTCTTCGGCTGGAGTCATGAATTGGCCTTGAAAAAACACTCATCAACAGGCCAGGACCCCCCTATTGCCTGTCCAGGAAAGGCCTCACCAAAGGCAGCCTGACCTGCCAGCCTCACAAGCAGGCCCCAGAGAAGGGAAACGGACTTTTAAAGTTCAAAATACACAGAAATGTCTGGGGAAAAAATGTTAAAATACCCCACAAAAGACGGGATAACCATAAACCCCAGGCTTGTAAAGTGCAAGTCAAGCAAGAATCTTTAATCAAAAAGGATTTATTAACAACAATTAGAAATATAATAACTAACTGAAAACATCAAAAAGGAGGCAAAAATTATTTTCCTAAAAGGCACCCACAACAACCACATCCCAGTACAAGTCCAGAACTCGGAAAACCAAAATTCAGAGATCTAACAAAGCAATAGAAAGTCAACACTCCCAAAGCTGAACCCGTAAGTCTCCTCCATTGTGGACTTCAGTCAGAGGTCCAAAAATATTTATTAGAAAAGTCGAGATCAGAAAACAAAGCAAAATGGTCAAAACCGGAGATCAAACAGGAGAAAACAAAACCAGAAATGTTAACCCAAAATCAACAAGTCAATCCCAAAAATATTCTCAAAATGAAGCGTGTAGATCGCAAAGAATGAAACTGATGTCAGAACGCGCGAGTCGATTTGTGAGTGGTGGTGCCGATTATGTCGTCATTGTGCAAACAAAGTGCATTGTGGGGAAAAAAATCCCATAAAAACAAGTGACATGCTAACCCTGACCTAGCAGTACATGCAAAGAAAAACAAAATGGTGCTGAAAAAGATGGAGGAATATTATCAATATTAAAGTAAAGATTCTGAGTCAAAAAACAAAAACAATCGCTGGGTCAGCAAGCCCTACAACATACACAGGGGCAGATCTACCATCAGGGCACCCGGGGGGCCTGCTACAGCAAAGGACCTTTCTAGAAATCCAGCCCACCCCAAAGCCCCCAACACAAAAGGGGACACTTGATGAAATAATTGAGTCTCCGCACACCAAATGCCACGCAGCATTAAACGACCAGGTGATCCTGTGTGCTGCATTGATGATCACCTCTCTGTTGAGGGGCTAAGTCACCCAGGGGGGCTCTTAATCTGAGTTTGAACACACATACGTGTGCAATGTTTTTATTGCTTGACTGTAAACAGAAATTATAACACCTGAGGACGACATGCAATGAACCGCAAGGGACTCGAGTTCCCAGCAAGCCTTTAAAGGCTGGGGCGGGGCCTTAGCAGTGAGACATGAGTGACCCCGCCTTTCTGGGATCTACGCACCAAATATAAGAAACATAGCAGACACACACAGTCAGACACATAAAAGTGAAATGATGAATAAATGGAAAGAAATGAACAGAAAATAAATCATAAAGATGAACAATAAATGGGGAAACAGCTTTAACAAAAACGACTGAGACCAAAGAACAATACAGGAAAGTGAATAAAAACGACGATACATTTAAACAAAAGCTCGG
Organism: Polypterus bichir lapradei; assembly: GCA_026402145.1. Lineage (NCBI taxonomy): Eukaryota > Metazoa > Chordata > Cladistia > Polypteriformes > Polypteridae > Polypterus > Polypterus bichir. The sequence goes on from JANRMT010062830.1 coordinate 1,682,118, forward strand.
GAGGCACTTAACACACGGTTGGGGAAGCCGCACTCGTCTCTGTGAACGTTTCGTGAAGTGCAGCGCCTGCCTCTTGAGACGTCGATTACGTTTATATTTTTATTTACTTAGAAGTACACGAGTAACGCAAGTAGTGAAGTTCCAGTTACGTCAGGTTAGAAGAATTGAAAGTGTGACAGACAGACAGACAGGCAGATAGAACTTTATTTGTCCTGAGGGTGATGTGTCAATTAGCCTACAGGTATAAGTTTGTTCGATTTATTCATTTTTTATTTTCTTTTGACATCAGTGATCTAAAACTCTTATGGGGGTCTCGAGGTAAAGTGAATGGACGGAGCTGACAGAAATGCACAAAAAAAAATTAAAGTGTAAACGAAACAAGAGAGGAAGAAGAAGAGAGGGGATAAAGAAAGACAAGCTTGAGAAGTTAAACCACAACTAAAAAGAAGTTACAGCAAAAAGGAAGAAGAGCTCAGACATCTCAGCAGGGTGCAAAGTCAGAGAAGAAGGTCATTGCTTAAGACGTCTCTTTAAAAAGCAAAAAGATCAAAGCAGAGGTCCCAAAACAAAGCAAACGTTCACGTAAAGAGCGTGAAAGACAAACAAGGGGGCATCAGGAAGAGGGAGAGGAAGGACGCAAATAAAGAGTTTGGGTAGGAAGGGAAACCACGAAGGCCAACGGCACAATAAAGTCCACTGAATCCATGAAATTAGTAAGAACACGGAGGAGAGCCCAACTCTCAGCAGGCGAGGCCACACTCCTCTCAAGACGTCCTCGCAATTCAAAAGGCTTTGACGCTCCAAAAGGCCCAGAGGTCTGAATACTCAAACGACATTAAGGCCATGTTGGGATGGACACGAGCGCAGCGCGGACTCGACCACAGCAGCCATGAATACGCGGGACTGTAAGGTGTACGGTGACATATCTGATTGTTTGAACGCCTTGCACGCTGTTCTGGTTTTATCAGCCCAATGTCGTCTTCGGTAGATCTTTCTAGAATGTCCCCTTGGACTGCCCCGATATAGGCACTGGAGACTAAAGTTGTGTTTCCTGTTAAATTAAGATCTCCCCCATCTTGTACCTGCTGCCTCAGTCAAATACATGAAATAAAAACGCTATAGAAGGCTTCAAAATAAAATGCAAAACTCCTCTCTGTGTAATGGTAGGCGACTGTCTCTCTGGGTGCGACCAGCGCCTCGTGTTTGTGTGCTTCTCGATATCTCTGTGGACCTACGCACACACCTGCTCAATTTCTGTGGCTTTCAAACCCACACGGCAAGATGTCTTCGAAGATTTCTTGTTTCCACTGATGGCTCAGCAGTTCCTCCTTTTTTTTTTTCGTCTTTTGGGCAACAGGAACTGCCAGTTCCACATTCACTCATTTAAATGTCACCGGAAATCCTTACTGACATGTTGTGCTGCTTCTCTTTGCTTAGTTATTGTTGTGGAGCGCCGATGGGCTCAACTCAAACAAAGGCACACGAACAAGCAGCCACAGGACACGAACCAGCACTGGGGGTGGGGGGTCCATCCTAGAGTTGGGGATATGCACCCCTTTAGTTATCAGAATAGCACCCCCCAGAGTCTACAATGTGGGCTGAAGGAGGGGTGGGCAGAACAGTCTCAGTTTCAGTACTATAAGGACTGGGTGGGAACAGGGAATCCCCTCGGTGTCCGCAGTGTGCATCCCTTGACTTGTCAAAATGGTGCCCTCTACTGACAAGTGTAATGGAAAGGTACAGAGCGAGGACCACTCAAATTTCTTAAGTGGCACCTCTCTGTGTTCTTAGAGCACTTGCAGTACGGTGGCACCTCTAGGATCTTCTCCTTCATTGTCCGTTGTACAGGCCTCTTGACTTATCAAAATGGCTCCTCTCACTGTCCAGAGTGCATGCCCCTTAACTTTAATAAACAGCACCCATGGGGTGTCAGCGTCCTAGATAGCCACATTTGGCAACTATTGGATTGACTGACACTGACATGAGCCAGTGAAAACTGCAGTCGGTACTTGATTGCTGAGTTCTGGCTGCACTTCCGGGTGTGGTGAAAACACTGCCAATAAAGGCTCAGGAATCCCAGCTGCAGCACCCAACAGGGCTGCACCAAACTCAAATTCCCAAGAAGCCCTGCGGGAGACCGAGGCACCACTCCATCCAGCGTCCAGGGGAAGATATTGAATCGTCCATGGCTGCTGCCCCTGAACATATACTGAAGGGGCGTCCATCACACAGGCCCACTGCATTCATTACATTTAACAACACAAGGCAGACGCGCACATCTCTTTACAATCTTGGATCATGACACGAACCGTGTGGGTGGGCGATTTCTCTTTTTTGGTCTTCAGCTTTACTTTTGTTTTCACAGCCTTTGATTCTTTTGGATGTTTTGAACCTCCCGTCTAATCAGTGAGCGATTGTGGCCACGACCTCGGCTCCATTACTTGACTGCGTCTCGTCTCCCGTTCCTTTCATTAAAATTCTTTGTGGTTTCCAGCTTGTTTGTAAGTCTGCTTGATCTCTGGGATGTTCCTGTTTGGATTTTTCCATTTTAGATTCTGTCTTTTGTTTTGTGGTTCTGTCTTTTGGACTGTGGACTTGATTTTATTAATTTCTTTTTTCTGTGATATTCTTGGGTATTTTGGTTTTGTTTCTTTTAGTTATTTTTTACTTTTCCTTTACAACATTTCATTCTTTAATTAGGACATTTCTGCTTTGTTACTTTTGACAATGTTTGAGATCTTTCGATCGTTTATGGATTTTGCTTTTATTTAATAAACGGTTATTCAAAGCACCATTTCAGGCTCTGTTACGATGGACCAGGGGTCCGTCAGTTCCCCTCTCCCTTCTGGTGATATTTGGGCCTCAAGCCTGTCTTGAAGCTGCAGACCATTTGCTGTTTTTATTTTGTTCAGCCTGAATCCACACACGCGTCATGTGACACGAGGATGGTAGCAGACATCTGAAATGAATATTCCAACGGTGTGCCGTGTGGCCGTAATCAAGCCTCAACATCAGTGAAACAAAACAAAGTGCGGCTTGAGCTGCTGCTTCGCATGTCCTGTCACACACGTGGTGCTCTCTTTGTCGTTGTGTTTTAGTGGAGTTTTAATAATCAGAAAATTAAACAGCTGATGCATAAGTAACAAGTGTTTGTGATTCTAACAGAAACGACTGAAGACTACAAGTGTTCGTGCCATGCTGTGGAGGCAGAGGATGTGGCGATACGTTTATAGATAAACACATAACAGCCATGCTCTGAATCTTCACTCATAAATCGGAGAATGCCAAACTTTATAAACATCCTCCACATCTTATGCTCTTTTTGTGTTCTTGTTCAGATGAAAAACAATGAGGAAGGATTTCAGAAAGTGGACGAGTTAGTCAGGAGATACGTGCACGTCTGCTCCTGGTGGTTCGGCCCTTTCCAGGCACTTGTGCGTCTTTTCCATCCCGACTTCATCAAACCAGCGCTGCTGGCCCCAGGTATATGACAAGGAAATAAAAATTCCAATAAAGTTGCTCGAGTTGAAGGATGTAGGAATGAGGGAAATGCACCCACCTTCAGTTCTAATTGAATACGTCCTCTGTGTTCGAGTACTGAAAGGCATAACTGGAGGGCATGGTGCCCACAAAAGAACTTCAAACATAGACAAAGATGTTTATAATGTGGCATCACATGGACAGATTTGTGATAAAACCTGTCCTGTTTCTACTCAGACACACAAAGAAGGCGGGCAAGTAAAGACATGGGAGTGAGCCGCATGATACTGACAAGCAAAGGTGCCAGGGCCGTGCCACCCTGACAGCGACATTAATGTGTTACGTGTGTGATTTAGCTGAGTGCTCAAAGACACCCAGTTTTTCTTTTTGTTTTTTTTTCTTCCCACAGCCTCCATTTCTGTGAAAGATGAAATTTTCTACGGATTTCTGCGCCCGTGGCTTGGTAAGTCCTGTGCGTGTGGGTTATGATGTTTTTATGTTGAGAAATCCGTCACAAGAAGCAAAATCGATATAAGGCATAAGTTCTACTGTTAGCTTTAACGAGCTTGAGTGGAATTGGACTTCAGTGTCGAACGAGATGCTAACTGGACTTCTGTGCCAGAGACGCAGGACTAGAGGATGGCACGATGGTCATCTGAGTGATGTCCCTGCTAGATAAAGGTTGTCTTGGTCTCATGAAAAGAAATCATTTAAACAGTTTAAAATCTGCACTTTGAAGTATCCAAGGCAGTGTCGTGTTCGGGTACCCCACAGGGAATCCATGTTTTAGTTTAATTGTAGTTTGTTTTGAGAAGATCTGACTCATGAAACGCCTTTCTCACTTCTCTTCCTGCACATACACCTCTGCTTCCTCGAACGTCTGAGGACTCCTCACGTTCCTCCATCAGTTCTCATGAATGTTTACAGGTGCCCAGTGCAGTCCATCCTCACCAGTACATCCTGCTGGATTACTTGCTCAGCTCAGGGCTACAGGGTGGTGAAGGTGGCACACACTAAGACTGGCACCCAGCGGACTTTCTGTTCTGGACATCCACCACACTTTGCAGCCTTAGAAAGGCAAACAGGATAACAGAAGAGCTCAGCCATCCTGCACAGCCGCTTTTCTCACTTCGCCCCTTGGGGACGACTTCTGTCCATGGGGTGTAAGGCTAGTGAGCAGTCGATGAGAAGAACCAACAGTGTAACTTAACCAACACTGGGTACTTACTGGGTGTGTGTGTGTGTGTCGATGGCAGTGTACTTTTTGTTACAAGTAAGACTTTGATTGCCCCTCAATGATCTTATTTTGGTTACGTCTAACCTGTGCTTTTTCTTTCTTCTCATAGATTCCTTTGTGATGTCCGCCTCTAACCCTCCTGACGGCTCTTTTTATCTTCTTACTTTTAAGGAGACGGCTTGTTACTGAGCATTGGGGACCGATGGACGTGGCATCGCCGGCTGCTGACTCCAGCTTTCCATTTTGACATCCTCAAGCACTATGCTCACATTTTCAATAAGTCGACGGACGTCATGCACGTGAGTGTCCTGCAGGGGGCGCACCGAGTTGTCTGGCAGCCTTTCAGATGTTTACTCCCCAAGTCGTCAACATTGTTTTTAATATAAAATGCATTTGCCTAAAAGGACAATAAAAAAGAATAATTTGTGTTAATCAATGGTGCCGCGTTTCCCGAGTCCCTCAAGTTCACATTTAGCGCCCTTCTTGTTTTTTAACCAGAGAAAGTGGTGTCGCCTGCTGGATGAGGGAAAGGAGTCGTTGGAGATGTTTGAGCAGCTGAGCCTGATGACCTTTGACAGCCTCCTCAAGTGCACCTTCAGCTACGACAGCAACTGCCAGGAGTAAGTAGACGTGAAGGGTCCGGCGAGGGGGCACAGAGCCTCAGCCTCTAGTAAGGGGTGCTGCTCTGGTTCAGGAAGTAGAGGACTCACCCCAGTAATTCAACGGCAAAGTTAGTTAAGCTGTCAAAATGCATGTTTTTCAGTTTTCTTTGACAGGCTCGATGAGGTTTCTAACCTAGAAAGGTCTGAGGGGCTGCCAGCCTCTTCCAGGTCGCCCTGTGACCCTCGCTGTTTGTCTCTGCCATATTTTTGTATTTTTGCTCAACTTTACACAGCTCGATGGCTGAGCCTTTTGCTTGATGTTTTATGCGTGTGTGAAAGTCACTCTACTTTTGGACGAGTCACCTTCATCATGATGGATCACAGTATGACTTTGCTCTTTGCTTTGGTGTCAGATATGTGATGCTGACGTCCTCTTTGACGTTCTGCTGATAGGTCCTCATTTGTGTGTGTGTTTTTTTTATGCTTTTCTCATCCGTCCATTTTCTGAAGTGACGGTGATGAAAGAATCTGCAGCAGGAGCCTTGAGATCCTTGAATTGCGTTATGATTTGCTTATTGCTGTTCTTATTTTGGTAGCTTCAGATTTTTGAAACCAACCAAAGCAGGAGTTGCCACAGTCAACACTGTTTCACCGAACTGTAGCCGATACCCTAAACCACCCTTGAGACTACAAAGCCCAGCGTGAGGGTCTCAATGGCCGTGTCTCAGTTTTCTGAAGCTAAGTTTATAGGCTGTGGATGCCCCACACCACAAATACGTACACAAAACAAGAAGGAAACGGAAACAACCGCAAGAAAAACATGCAGCTTTCACACAGGAAGCCCCGCTGCCACAAGGTGGAGGGTGGGCATGAGGCTGTCGGTTCCTCGGAGCCGCAGAATCGCCTGCCACGCCGGTCAATAGAAGGTGGTGATGTCCATGGTAGGCGATGGTCACTCACATTCTTGTGCTGCATGGCATTTGCTGTGCCACGAGATCGCCAGCTCACCATCTTACAGGGTGAAGCTCATGCACTTGGTGCCACCACTGCTGTCTGTCACAGATCTGCGGGGGGGCTCTTTTTGTGTTGTTTTTATTTATGTCCTTTTTTTTTTTTTAGTAATTCATGTTGTTTGTGCTTTTAATTTTTTCTGTTACTTAATTGCTGTTGTGTTAATCACTTTTTTTGTTATTTTTGTGTAGTGGAGAGCAGCTGTTAGTAACGTCCAACATAGATGGTGTTAAATATCACGCAGATTGTCATTAGAGCCATGCCATTTTATTTCAATTTTAAAAATAATAAACTTTATGGGGAAGCTTCACAAGTCGGAACTTTTGGGCACAAAAACGACTTACCCGATCAGATCCAACTTTTGCATGCAGGGGTTTAGCCCCCCATTAGCCCATTGCCCCCAGCTGCAGAACAAGCAGGAACTGACTGGTCGGCGCTGGACTAGGGGGGTCCTCAAGGTGCTATATCGGTCTGCACAAATGCACTTCGATATTTCATTAAACATTTGCGATTCATCCAAGGATGAAACTGAAAGATTCTGTCCTGGCGCGAGTCCTGCAGATAAATCAACGCTCTTACACGTGTAGTATGAAGGAACTGAATCAGTCAAGTGAATCGTGGCTCTTGTGTAGGTGACATTTGACAGTCAGAAGCACCGTGCATGCCATGTGGCCCGACAGACAGCAGGTGTTTTGGGCTTCACAAACTGGGCTCTTACTGTTGTTGTACCACCATAGAGTGGAAATCGACTGGGTGACACTGAGGCTGAATTTCCCATACCTGGAACATGTTTGCACAGATGCTGGCATGGGCGGGCAGCATACCACCTTGGGGTCAAATTGTATTGATATTTTGGAAGTTTGAAACTGCACTGAAAAGTCATGAGGCAGTTGTGTTATCTGGCACCCCCTGCAATTCCTCGTTATGTAATCTGATGTCCCCAAGGTGACGAGATCAACAGCTGGAGTCATTAAGTCTGACTTGACCTCCAATGCAGTCGTGTCGATGTGGCTGGCCTTAGACTCTGATCCTGACGGAGGGCAGATTTAACATCAGGGCATTCTGGGTGGGTGTGCACACAGGGGCCATTTGACCAATCTCCTCCATACCATTTGATGAAACGACGAGTATTTGTGTATCAAAATGGCCGAAGATGATCCTCTGTTCCCAAGGACAATGAAGGTCAGAAGGCCCCCTGTGCACACACACCCAGAATGTGCTGAAATCAAAAGTGACAAATGCCACACACATCTCATTAAACGACCGGGCATCAGCACACTGCATCGTTAAGAGTCAGATCAACTCTCTCTAAAAGAGCTAAGAAGGGATTGGGTGGGGATGGGGGGTGTCTTCATCCAGCCTTGGATCCTGAAATGTAATGGCCGACAGTGAGCATGTGGCGGGCGTTCAGATTGAAGTTTGCCTTTTTATGGCCAAGTGAGCGTCAAGCCAGAAGGTGTCCAATGTTTGTGTTCTTTCCTGTCCAGGAGGCCAAGCGAGTACATCACGGCCATCTACGAGCTGAGCGCCCTGGTGGTCAAACGGGAATACACCCTCCTGCATCACTTTGACTTCATCTACCGGCACACGCGGGATGGCCGACGCTTTCAGGAGCTTTGTGACTTTGTTCACAATTTCACCTCCAACATCGTCGAGCACCGGAAGGCACAGCTGCTGCACCTCAGCTCGACTGGACAGTTGCACCCCAAGAAGGGCAAAACGACAGACTTTATCGATGTGCTTCTGCTCACTAAGGTAGGAGCTTAGTGTTCTGTCAAAGACGACAGCAGTGGACGATGGCGGGGTGGGGGTGGGCAAGGGGTCAAGTGGTCAGGCCTGCCGACGGAACTACGGGGAAGCTTTAAAACTCTGAACCTGGAGAGCCGTGTTTACTGCTGTTAATGCCACCACCATCTTTGATGTTTGCTTATGTCACCTGCTTTTGAAGATTTTAGAATCCTTCATTGTGTCCAGCAAGGCAAAGTGAGCTGCTGGGTGGCCAGCTAAGTTGAATCCATCGTGAAACATCTCAAGAGAAACACGTGAAGCTCTGAGAAATATGGAGCCAGTCACAGCCACACTACAGCTGAAAGGAGCTCTCATGAAGAAGGACACCAGCAGCCGTGGCTGGTGTGACAGAATGAGAGCAAAGAAGACACGGCCATCATTAATGGCAGGAAATAGCACTGGATTGGAGTGAAAATGGAGGACCTCCACTAATCGAATTAGAGACCCCCAGAGCACCTGTTGGTTGAATCCTAAAATACAAATCAGTTACAAATAAGACAAATGATGGGCGCTTCATTATCAGCAGTGATTGGCCACTAATTACTAAAGCAGCTGCTGTGGCCCCCCAAGATCAAATCTCACACCCGTTTTAGACGATCTGTGTGTCTTATAATAAAAAAAAAAAAGTATTTCATTTTAGAAGAAGACAAAACAAAAACAGTTGGAAGAAAATAAACAGGAATACCAGACGACTTTTTCTTATATTTAAGGCTCTAACGTCAAACCTTCTGCTGTGGGACAAATGACTTCATGGAGGCCAACACCCAGTTCTCTAATCTGATGTGACGCTTTCTAAAAGCATAAAGTATTAAGAGCTTACTGATGGCAACGATGATCGACATGAGCAAGAAGCTCTCACTAGGCCAAGGTGCTCCAGCAAGAGGTTTCTGCAAGGTGGCTATGGAATGAACTTGTGTCCTCAACACCCAGCGGCTCATCTCCACGTGGCCACTGCGAACCTGAGAGGAGAGCAGCAGTGATGAGCACCGTCTATGCTGTCCTGACGTCGTGGGGTGAGCCTTTCATCAGGTACTCCAGCTAAAACAAGAAGAAGAGAAAAAGATGAACGAGGATGACACAAGTGTTCAGGGTGGCCAGCAGAAGACCTGCCCAGGAACGTAATGTAAAACAGCAGTTTTGTTTCTGCCATGGCTTTGCCCCTCGGCCCTTTTGACAGACACTTATCACATGCACACGCAGATGTTTCCATTCCATACTTTGATGCTTACTCTCTGGTTCAAGCAGATGATTCCTTCCAAAATGCATCACCTTCACTGCCAATAAGTGTTCACAGGTGGTTACGTGATTGCTCTTCTGCTCCTCTCAGAATATAAAAGCCAACGCCTGTTGTGATCAATGTCATATGAAGATGATTTGCCTCTTCACTGATGGTCACTCATCGGTTTGTTAGACTCAAGATACTTATTTGTGACTTCCTCAGTGTATTTGTTGGTAGTGGACATGGACTGGCATCCCACTCTCTTTAAAAGCTTAACTGTTGTTCAACCCTTTCTGAACTTCTCAGTTCATTCATAAACACTCCACTGTGGTAAAACTCTGTCTACGTATTGCCAGAAAGCCTTCTGTGGAATTCAGCTCCTGGTACACCTTCAGCTCATAAGAAGCAGATCATGACTTACTGCTCTTCTTTGGTGTAAACAGAGAGCAGAGTGGCCAGGATTACTCCATGAAACAAGAAGAGAAGCTGACTGATCAAGGTGGATACCTGACCACTGTGGCCACAGACCCACTGGGTGTCCACATGAGCACGGGGAACACTGGAAAGCCAATCCACAGCATATGATGACAAAAGTGCAGATACTTATGGAGTAACCCTCATCCAGAGGCAGATGGTACTTTACTTATCCCACATTTAGCCCTCGACAGGACTCTGCTGATGGCACCTTGAATCTCATTATTGTTTGGCTGCTGATTAAGGTAAATAGATACATGCATTGTGAAATTTATGAACACCAATGAAGAGAAGTCCATCAGCAGCAGAATGAGAAGAAAGCCTGGAGTGAAAACCTGCAGCCACCACCCAGTTGTGACAAGACACGTCTCCTGTTTAGCTGCAGGTTGTACGTGGCCATGGAAAGCCAAACAATCTAACAGGGCTGGGGAAAATGTACATGAATTGAAGCTGAACTTGCTAAGAGTGGCTCTGCTTGTTCTTGTCTTTTCTTTCAGGATGAAGATGGGAAGGGTCTCACTGCTGCAGATATCAAAGCACACGCCGATACCTTCATGTTTGCAGGTAAAACGTTTTGGGCTGGCAGGCTGTAGTACAGGGAGGTTGGGATGCTGCTGCCCTCACTTGGCAAAGCCTCAGTTGTGTTGTAAGAATAGCCCTGTGTCAGGAGTTCACATCCATTGTCACTTCTTTTTGTCATAACGCCCCAAGCCATCCAAGTCAAGTACGGTTTCTCATGTTGCCGCACATTATATGAATATTATATTTTGGATATGTGGTTGGTTGAATAGCATGGATGTTGAACCCATGGATCCATAGGGAAGATTGTACTGGAAACGTCTCCAGGAACGGGGGAAGCACTGGGACAAGTGGACTGCATGTCAATGAGAGGAGTCTGAGGGGTACTAAAAAGGGAATCGCTGTTAATTTAAAAATTGGGTTTGGGTGGGTACTAACAATTCCAAAGGTTTGTGGGTCCTCCCTTGAATTTGTTGCACATCCTCCTTTTGTGTGTGTTTTGTTGGTATCGCATTACTAAGCCTAAATGACTCCCTGGCTCACATCTCCCCAAGATGAAGCTGGAGCTGTGCAGCATCCCATTATAAGAGGTACTGATGACCCAAGCAAATTTATGGCTACCTCACATACACACTCAGCCCTTTGCACCATCAAGCTGCAACAGAACTTCTCTCCTTGTTTTGTTTTTAGGCCATGACACCACAGCCAGCGCCATCTGCTGGATTCTTTACAATCTGGCACAGCATCCAGATTACCAAGAGAAGTGCCGGAGTGAGATTAACGAGCTGCTGGAAGGCCGGGACACACCTGAGATCGAATGGTGAGTGGAGACGACTTGGCAGTCCATAATAAAGAGCAGTAACAGCAGACTGACTTGTGTGCCAGGCCCCTCGCGGCTGGTGTTTTCACTTCCGCAGACACAACCACATCAACCCCACAGAGGCTAACCTCCAGCTTTTGTTACTTGAAAGATCTTGAAGTAGAAAGACTGAGTGGACCCCTGATGAATTAGGGGAATGCCAGCAGGTGACTCTCTGGTTGCTAGAATGGCTGGTCTGCAACTGCCTTGTTTGTGATTTATGGGGATCCTTGAATCCCACCCTGATTTTACTTCAGCAGATGTCAATGGCCTGCTCTGTTAAGGTAGTTCTTTTCACCTGAGATTTTGTGGAGGGGATATGATTCTGAGTGTGATTCCACTGGATGATCTCAATGCATAATTCCTTATTGTCTCCTTCACAGCTGTGATAAGACAGCTCAGGACATCACATAGACATGTCCTTCTGTGACCAGCTAAGGCAGTTAGACCTCCCCAGTCATGAGCAGATGTGTTCTTCAGAATTGTTGTTGTCCAGCAGCTTCTAGAGATGTCTGAGTGTGGCGACCAAAATATCTTCAACGCTTCTTCATTTATTCCACAGGGATGACCTCAGCCAGATGCCGTTCACAACCATGTGCATTAAGGAGAGCTTGCGGCTGCACCCTCCAGTAACGGCCCTGACCCGCCGCTTCACTGAAGACTTGAAAGTGCCCGGAGATCGGGTCATCCCAAAGGGTGAGTTAGGACAATGGTGACAGTATGTGAGTGGTCTCATGTAAAAGACACCGGTTAAGTGATGAAGGGACTGTAAACCCCCTCACAGGCGTCCCAAAATGGAATGCTGTTCTGTATGATTAACCTCATTCTGTAGTGGTGACAATTAGAAAGGCAACCCATTGCACCTTGATTATATGTGAGGCCTCCATATGTTTTATGAAACCTTGTGGTCTCGGCCAGGTGTTTTCTTTGTTTTTATTGCATCCTAAACAGGTCTCATCCATGAATCACTTTATTCTGCGTTCTTTCTTTTAGGATTAGCGTTAAGGAGTTATTTTTGTTTTCTGTCAGTAGGTTAACAAAAGGCGACTTGGTTTGGATGGTGGTGAAGGAAGGCCCTCATTTAAACTACAGGTCATGGGTGCTGCGATGAGGACTCGCGGTGGGCAGGTCTTTATTTACAGTGGACCTAGTGCGTATTCAGACCCCTTCACCTTCTGCGCACTTTGTGTTGTAGCTCTAACTTTACACATATAATAAAATACAATACAATTTATTTTTGTATAGCCCAAAATCACAAAGTGCCACAATGGGCTTTAACAGGCCCTGCCTCTTGCCAGCCCCCCAGCCTTGACTCTCTAAGAAGACAAGGAAAAACTCCCAAAAAATTCCTTGTAGTGAAAAAAATGGAAGAAACCTCGGGAAAGGCAGTTCAAAAAGATACCCCTTTCCAGGTAGGGTGGGCATGTAGTGGGTGTCCAAAAGAAGGGGGTCAATACAATGCAATACAGAGAACAAGTCCTTAATACATTACAAAAAAATTAAAACTTTACAAGTATGGAGCAGAATTTAACAGTAGATGATATCCCATCATATGACTTGGATTTGATCCATCCACTTGCATGACTGCTTGAAGTCACTGATGAAACCCAGAACTTTGCTTCCATCATTGCTTCCCACTTGGCCTTGTCTTTTCCCAGTCGGTGTCATCCATCCCCTCACCATGTTCTTCTGGACCCTGTTCAATTTATTTAATCTTCTTGTCTTACACAATCTTGCGTAACTCCTCTCCAGCCAAGTTTCTAGAGCTGTAGCTGAAGATTTGGCTCTTAATCCTCAATATTCCTTTTAACTACCGTAGTTTCACTTCACTTACTCATTCGTGAGTGCGTCCATCTAGGTGATCTTCAGGATTCTCCTGTAGCTCCTTCATTCTTCTTTTTAGAAACAGGGAGGCAGGGTCTCTGCCATATTTGAAATGGACCAGCCTTGTGTTTGTAGATGTCCTTTCTTCCTGCTTAGAGTCAATATCCCCTAATGACAAATTGAAATTACCTGACCAGAAAGGTTTCCAAGTTGATCAAAACTGTTGGCCGTCATGCTGTCACACTAAATTCTTAATTGTGTAACAGCCCCACATGCAACACATTGCTTCTCCATGGTGTCATGAGAAGGAAGACCAGAGAAAACCAAATAAGTCTGTCTGTCTGTCTGACTGTCTTAAAGAATTGAATTGAACACTCCTAAAATAGAGTATTAATCCCAAGGGGAAATTCACATAAAGTATCTATCTAAAATAACACCAGAGAAAAATGAAAAAGTGCCCAAATTCACAAGAGTGCAAGGCAGTGTAGACTTTCTTTTCATTTTGTGCCTTGGTGATCCTCACCTCTCACTTCTCTTTCTCACTTCTATAGGCAACATCTGCTTGATAAGCATTTATGGGACTCACCACAATCCAGCCGTGTGGCCAAATCCAGAGGTAAGCAGGCTGTCAAGAAGACTGGTAGATTCCCACACTGCCGTCCTCCAGAATGAAAGCAAAAGACATCTTCTCTTCTTCCGGCTTTATCTTTATCTGGGATTGACCCATCTTCTCTTTCCCCTTCTGTATACAGAGAATCGTCCATCTGCTTTTTGGTCTTCCTCTCCTTTTTTCTGCTGGCCACTTCATTCCTCACCACTCTCTCCATACTTTCCCAGCCCACCAGAGCCTTTTCTCCATTATCTAGGACAGTCTCTGATCCCAGTCCATTTCTGTTTTTTGTGATGTTTCACCCTGGTCACTTTCTCCACTGTCATTCAGTTAGGACTTGTCTGTGTCACATTCAGAGCCCTCGTGATGTTCACCTGTTGGACTCGGGTCTGTGCTGAGCCATCCATCCATGTCTATCCATCTTTTACTGTTTAAAGAGTGTGCGTCAGTGATGGAGTAATACAATTCCACATACTTTCCTCCATCTTTAACTAGAGCTTAGTCGTTGGAGGAAAAAATTTGGATTTCTGCCAAAAGCAGGCAGTGAAATGCACTTCATGACTTTCAAGGGGTTGTTGCTTTAAAATGAGTTCTTCAACAAGAACATGGGAATGGATGGAGATAGGGCAAGGGGAATTTTAACACAAATGTTACAAAGTAGAGGTGGGATAAACAGCCAAATAGTGTGGTGGACAGTAGGACTTCACAGATTCTCAAAACTCAACTTGATGAAATTCTATGACTGGGATTGGTGAGCTTTGTTGAGCTGAAAGGCCTGTTCTCACTACACATGTTCTAAAAATAAGAAAGAAGCTGAGATAATTGAGGTTATTGCACGTACACTCAGTGCCACAAGTCCTGCCTTGAATGCAACCTCATAGATCGAAACATCAGGGACATTCCATGCTAGGAGTGCATCCTATTGTGACTTTAAAGTGCTCCATGCAGGCCCAGTCTTGGCTTCAAAATATCTAGTGTTTCCAAGCCACCGATCCCATGTGAGGGGCTGACCCAACATGTGTCCTCTGGAGTGCACAGGCCTTCGATTAAAAAGCATATTGAGAAGTTTAGCAAATGTAGAATTCTCATCTGTGCATCTGCTTGACCCTGCAGGTCTACAACCCGTACCGATTTGATCCTGAGAACTCCCAAGGAAGATCATCTCACGCCTTCATCCCCTTCTCAGCAGGGCCAAGGTAAGGGCTGCTCCATTTCTCCTGCTCGGTTTATAAATGAAACAGAAGGACCATCTTGCGTCTCTCATATGTTAAACAATCCTTAAAAGGACCCTCTGTCACTCACATGCTGAAAGCACTGTTAATGTGTAATTTCAAATGTTTTATTGGAATGGGTGTTGCACTGTATGATGGACACAAATGGGGTTGAGTTAGCTAGTTGACCTCCTTGGCATTAACCCCAGGTGAGACTCGGACTCAGAATTCTTTGCAATAACAGTTAAGCCCAAGTCAGACTCGGGGTTGTGTAATAATACACTTTACAGAGTGAAGTTACATAAACAAGTCCTTCAGAACAGTTTTGCTGCCATCTAGTGGATGAATTAACATCATGCAACATGTAAAAAAATCATGAATACTTCTATGCATTCTGCCAATTTTTAGTAACTTGCTAATATTCATGAGTGGGGTGGAGCCTCCAATGAAAAACACAATGGCAAACAAAAAGCAGTAAAAGCAGTCTTAGAACAAACTGAAACCAAATGATTCCTCAAATTGAGCAATAATCAGACCAATGTGTGGTGAAACCAATGCCTAGTGCCAGTCTAGGCCCATTTAGAGCCCTAGGCGGGAAAAACAGATGTCACCCCTCATTGATATAGCAAGTAGTAGATGTTATTAGACTTCAGTGATCTGTGTTGCCCCCTTTGTTGTCCAAAGAACACACCCCTTCAGTAGCACAAATGGTACCCCTTTGTATATATGCCAATATACTGCAGGTAACAGTGCCCACTCACTATCAGAGTTTGATGACTGGGGAGGTGGTGGGCGTCCCCCTCGGTATCAGTCCAGAGTATGTGCTCCTTAGATGGCACCACCTGTCTCCTAATAGATTGAAGCATGTTATTGCACTGTATGACTGAACCGCCATGACAGAACTAGTGAACTCGGTCACATGAAGCTTCACCGTGGTGTGACAGTATCGGTGTGACAAAAAGGATAAATAATTGCAAACAAGTACAAGAACAAGAAATATGCTAGCCCCCTAAGCACAATTCAGAATGCCAGAACTGTCCATGTTTGTGTCCGGAGTAAATGTGGGCAGCACTAGCCTTGCACTATGGTAAACCCAAAACGACACACACAAGCAGCGTGTCAAGTATGCAGTGATATTCTAATCCTCCAACAGCCAAGCAACAGATACAAACATGCAAGTTTTCAAAGATGAGTCAAAATGTCTCTATTGTAACATTGGGCTGTGTTTTGGTGACCATCTCAAAAGACACGTGCTAAATCTGAATCAGTATGCCAAAGCTGGCACCAGGCAGACTTCTCCTACTGTGTTTATGGTGACGCTTCTGTTACATATAATGAAATATTTTCTTATTGAAAACAATTCCATGTTTTTGGCTCATTTTCCAGACATAAACATAATGCCAAAAAGGCTACAGAAAAAACAAAAACAAAAGAACCTAAATGTTAAAATGACATGAAGTAAAAGAGAAGTTAAATGGTGTGCGCAGTGATTAGTAGTTAATTAAGAAAGCCCATGAGTGGAGTCTGACGCTGCACTCAAAGATTCTCACTCTTAAACTTTCATTTTTTTTTGTTTATTTTTCCACAGAAACTGCATAGGACAAAACTTTGCCATGTCAGAAATTAAAGTGGTGCTGGCACTGACCCTGCATCGATTCCGAGTCATCCCGACTTGCACCGAGGTCCGCCGTAAAAATCAGCTCATCCTGAGGGCAGAAGGCGGGTTGTGGCTCAAGTTTGAGCCCCTCGTGAAGCTATGAGGGGTCACTCCTTTTGCACCTTCACAACAAACCGCTGCCATGGTACGGATTATTTTTCTGGACTTTTCCATTAATGGAGCTGCAAGCTTCTTCTTGTCCACAGTAAGTGGGGCTTGAGGTGGAGCTCAGAGGAGGAAGGAGTCTTGCTTCTTTGAGCTGCACAATCAGGATGATGCTTTGCGAAATCACTCACGGACGCAGAGTCTATGCCTTATTTTTAGTACTTTTGTAAGTTGATTGACTTCTTTTCCCCTGATCTGAAGTCCCATGACCTGAAGGTTCCTCTTCTTCTCTCACCTTTTGCATTGGCTTTGAAGCTACACACGTCTGGCTGGTTGTGCCCCCTAACTCACTGTCAATGGTTCTCACCGGTGCTCACCATCCCCAAGATGGCGACTGTGTGAGTGGGCACTGTGGGGTGTGCCCATGGCTGCTAGTCAAGGGTTGGAGAGCACAGATTCAAAATGTTCATGGACAGATTTATTTTATGGATCTGTGTGTTAAAGCTGTGTGCATTTACCTCTTCCCTGGCACTTTAATGAGCTTATCATTTTATACTTTTATTTTTACCCAAAGCTTTAAGTAATATGTTTTATAAAACCTAGAAGAGGTCAAATAATCATAAATAAAGCTGTTCTCACATACGCCATAATGCGTATTGTCTGTGAACGCATGTCAAGTATCTTGTAGGACTGCATGCCAAACTCCAAAGGTGGCTTTCCTCACGTTAAGCAATATCAGTTTTTTGGCTCGAAATACTTTTCACCTTTGTGATGACAGAAGGAAAGCCCCGTTGAGCTTTCAATAAATCAAGAACTGGAGAGAAGCAGTTGAAGGAGGCATGTGGTGGCAGCTCTGCTCATTCCAGGCATGTGTGACTCTGAAGGCGGTGCACGCAGCAGATGACGTGGCTCTCAGATGGCTGCCTCTCCATATTGTATGCTATAGGGGGTTTGTGCGGCTGCTCTGGTTGTTTTTTTTTTTTTTTTTTTTTTTTTTTGATTCATTTTGCTTGTAATCCAAATTTACTATGATGGCGTGGATATGTAGTTTGAATGGGTGCAAAACAAATTCACCAGACGTAAGGAACCCAATGGAGCATTGCAGATGCCAACTGCGGCTCAGTGAAGTACATTTGAATTTGTCGGCCTGTAATGGGCAAAGGAAGAGAAACACGATGAAAGATGGCAGTGGATGTCTCAAGTGGAATCACCACCGCCACTACCACATCTTTATGTAGAAATAAGAGATGAGTGCGGACCGATGGGTCAGGATGTTCAAGGGTTGGTGCCAAATGTTATGGCAGCCATGATAACACAAACGGGTTTGACTATTCAGGGTGGTCAGTTCTTACTGCCAGACTTTCACTGACCACGCTGAAGAGTCTGCTGACTAAAGGTGATCAAGAGAATCTGCTATGGTGTGCTTAGCAACAAACTAGGAGGTGCGTGGGTCTTTCAAACTGAGTCCAGACTAAAGAGTCATTGAGCAGAGTATCAGACCAACAACGATTAAGCTGCAGCTGCTCATCGATTAAGTCCGCAATCCTGCTGATGCACTGGAATTTAAACAGTGAGTCTTTGGGATGTGGGGCAAGGAGAAGGACCCTAGCAACTATTAACTGTGCATGGAGACTTCTGAAAGGCGGTAGGACACACTACAGAAACAAATAAAAATGAAAATCTTACTCAAAAATAGCATTAAAACACCTACTTAAAGCTTGATAATTCAGCTTCAGAAACATTAAAAACTTACAAACTAAAAATAAAACTAAAAACAAAAATGTTTCTAGCAAGCCAAGTAGTCTCTTCCCATTTGTCAAATTTCCCATGTCCTTTCAAAGGATGTCACCATGTCTATAGGACACTAAATTCATTCCATCTAAAAAGACTCAAGTCAGTACACAAATGTCTACACCCTCATCGCCTTTGAAATGCAGGCTGTAAACAAGCACAGCGCCGCCTCATATGACAAAATCTGTGCCTCTGTCACTTTTGATGACTTTGGCCCATTGCATTACAGGCAGAAAGATCAGTAAAGTTATGGGGAAGACGCAGAATTGGATGAAACTGTG
Source organism: Polypterus bichir lapradei (assembly GCA_026402145.1). NCBI lineage: Eukaryota > Metazoa > Chordata > Cladistia > Polypteriformes > Polypteridae > Polypterus > Polypterus bichir. Next base: position 1,700,786 of record JANRMT010062830.1, read on the forward strand.
CGGCGACCAATGACTTGCTATGGAGTTACAACAAAGTGTGAGATGCCAAAACAAAGCCCTTCATGTTTGTTGTTTTCAAAGGCATTTTGTTAAAGCAAAATCCACAGAATGAGGGATTACACTTGCATGTGACATCTATAATAAGAGCTGATAAAAAACTGAAAAAAGGGGGATCCACAGCTACTTTAGGAAAGAAATGCTAATGTCCAGACAGAAGGGGGTATACTCCCACCAACGTCAAACTCTTAAAACATTTTCCCCTGGTTATTAGAAGTACCTTGTGCATCCTGCGGTGGTCATCTCCCTTTGGCCTTCCTAATCCTCGCTCCTGGGGTTTGGCCCAGTGGCTTCTTGACTGGATTGCATATTTCTTCACACAGGAATACAATTGTTTTTTTCTGATAAAAAATAATCCCATAAAAATGTAAAGTTTTACTAAATCTGAAGTGTTTTTGTGCTTATAGGCAAGCAATATGAGAACACGGACAAGAAAAGAACATCACACACTCCTCACTGCTTTCATTTTTTTCTTAAAGAAAATTGCATTAAATCATCAATACTGTACTTCTGCAGTTCAAAGAAATAAAATATCTTAAAGCATTCTCCAAATTTTAATGTCATGTTTGCATCTTATTAAACAATATTGCATAACATTTTTTATCTTTGAAATAATAGATTAGTTTAAAATTAAAGTCCCATATAAATCCTTCTAATAGCCTTTGATTTGCTCCAACAACTGTACAGGGAATATAATTACAAATACAAGACAAACTGTTCCCATCCTGAAATATCCAACAGTCCCAGTTGTGCTGTTATTTAGGAATGAAGAAACCAAACTGACACGGAGGGGCCAAAGATTTAGGTGGCCACCTCTAGCGCGCTTCACAGAAACATTACTGTACAATATTGCAGCAGTAGGACAAATATGAAAACTAGGATAACATAAAATGACAAAAGAAAGAATCAAAAGGTTAAGATGCCCCATGAGTAGTATAGCTAAGGCAAGCCCACCATGTGGCTCTGCCCTCTGTGAATAAGGAGCTCTAAATAACAACATGGAAGGGAAGATGCTACCAAACAAACCACAAGTGGAGGTGTGCTGTTAACATGAAAAGCCAGGACCATCTTTGAAAACAAACAGCACACACAGACACAGGGAAGTCAAAGATAAACTGAGATGACATTTTGTGAAGAGGACTGTAAGGAGAATGTCCTCTGGCTCTCATTACTGTGTAAAACATCGATGACCCACACCAAGATATCCGTTGAATGAAGAGAGAGCGCTTATCAACCATCATGGAGAAAAGCAGCCGTCACGCTGTCTCAGCAAGGTTTATCTTAGTTTTGATTTGTCCAAGGATGGAAAGTAAGAACAACAAAAACTATTGGGACAGCAAAAAGGCCTTAAATGTCAAGGTGTGGGCCGAAGTCAGTGTTCAATGGGGACTGTAAAGTGTAAACAATGTCACACAATTATTAAACTGTGGCTTGTATACTGGGCCCTGCGGATCCACCATTTTGTACGTTGATGCTTGTTGTAATTGAAATGATGTCTTTTGGCTCCATCACTACAGTCAGGTGGCTCTGATGTTGGTTTGTGAATTCAGTTGTGCTTTAAACCGCAGGCCATGATAGCACTGCACCCAGCTGTCTGAACACTGCACTTTATATGATACTTTTTACAAAAACATGAAAAACTATGATAATCTGTGTCTTTATGTTTTGTTCTGATGTTTAAATATTAATCTCATGAAGTAATACGGCATATTCGGAAATGTGCGAGAAAAAAATGTAAAAACAAAAAAAATCAATGAATTGCTTGGCTTCTGCTCCGCTACAACCTTTCAATACACAGACATCAAGCCATATCCATGGGGCTGGCAAAAGAGTAGAGCAGCAGGCACCAATATTGTCCACTTTAATTATTCTAAGTCTTTAAATGGATTTGTGAGATCACATGTTCACTCACAATGTGCCCTACCTCCGTACTGGAGTTACACTGCACCAGTGATGGGGTCCTGGGGTGTAAAGACATACATTGGGGGACTGCTGCTTAATTCAAATTTAAAGACGCGCACAGTAAAACAAACATACAGGATTGGGTGGTGCGGCCTAAAATTAATGTCACAGTATACTTAAGAATTGTGAGATGCTGGTAGATATACTCTTGTTACTTGTATGTACTTTTATAACAGAAACATTTTTTTTTAGCAAATAACAAATCTATTAGTGATTAGTTAAGCACACAGCTGTGCCTTTTACCTGCCATAATGCTTATTAGCATTCTGCTACTCCAAATGATCTGACAGCAGGTGTTCATGTCTACAACTTGAACCAAAGAAAGCGCTGCTTCTGCTTCTTCACTCCCTCCCTCCCTCCCACCGCCGCCAAGCAAACACTGTACTAGCCGTGGTTTTTTCTTGTGCTCCCTCCTTGTTTCAAATCTCCACCTTTAAATTGTCAAACCTATTTAATCCAAAAGGGAGTCACAGGGAGCACAAGCAGTACTGACTCCCAACTAGGCTGAACTGCACAGCTCCCTGGGTAACATTCCTAAATGGATCTGTTACATGCAGAAAACATGCAAGCCCAGACATTACTTTTAAGACACGAATACTCCAATTGAAAAAACATTTCTGTTTCCTGTTGTGTGCACATTTATTGATGTGTTGTTAAACGTGTGGATATATTTAAACATAAAACACGCTTTCTACTAATTATTATTTTTTTTAATGCACACTGCAAGAATTTCATCTGGTATCCCCACCTGCTGGTTTATTGCCCTCTGCCACGTGTGTACACTGACTTTGTATTTTACACAGACACACATTTCATACTGATATGGTGGTGGAACCCTGCCATGTAACTAAACATCTATGGTTTTGTCTATGGCAACCCTGGTAGGTGCTGCTAGGTGGCAGCACTACAAACAGCTTCATAGGGCAACCTTAACAGTACTTCCAAAAGAGCAGAGCCGAGGAAGAACATCACTTGTGATGAGTAAAAGGTCACCCCAGGAGGTACGCCATTGAGCGCGAGTGACCGTCACATTTTAGCCATCCATCCGGTATAAGCACAGGACACGTAACAGAGATGGCTATTTTTGCTATCTTTGAATGTTCATGCTTGGAAAGGCGGTAGTTGGTCTCCCAGTGTTGACAGGCTAGGATTAGTGACTTCTCAAAGCTCAATGTTACCTACACAAGTTATAACAAGGCAGAGTTTGAGAAGTCTGCCTTGTCCTTTATTAGCTTAGGTTTTATTTTTACTACACAATAGACACAGTGTGCCTTTCTTAAACATCCATGTTTACTGAAAACAGTAACTGATAATGGCTCCTGCTCTCACACAAATGATGTCCTGACCAAAACAAGCAGCATTTGAAAGTGGATATTGCAAAGGTAACAATAAGTCAGGAGTTAGGAAATGGAATAGCACATTAAATGAGGTGCATTTTAATCTCTTTACATGCTGCTCTTTTTTGCACAGGTGCAAACTAATGCAGCGACCATACGTCCTGAACAAACACAGTGTCACATGATTGCTCACCCATTTTGGCGTGATCTGTATGCTTTAAATTCACACTGTACTTGACTTTCTAATACAGTTGCCATACTTTGTGAGGCAATAACAAGGTTCTGGGTGTACATACGCATGAAAGCAAATGTCTGGTAAGCTCTGCAGCGTAACTTAGGAAAGTGTGGATTTACTTTAGGACACACCTGCACTATGCAGAAAGTGACGGGTTTATAAAACAAAAGAAGCCTGGCATTTCCACCAGAGTGACAAAAGACCACATCTGGAGGACAGTGATTTTTGGGACTGTTTTCTGTTAACCTTTTAAAAAAGTCAAGCCTGCTTGCCAGGTGCCCCTGGGTCCTAATGGGTTACCATTGCCACTCTTCTGTTTCCAAGATATTCTCTGCCAGTCTTCAGTAACACTGACAAGGGGGTCTTTGGTGGGAGCTTTCTAAAGGAGTCTTGCTTTTTCCTATTTTTACAAGAAACATGCTGAACAAAGTAAGAGCATCTCTGTAGGATCCACCATTAGGATAAGTCATCTAATCCTTCGAAGCAGAGCCACACTTGTCTGTGTTTTCATGCCCCCAAACCTGTGCATGTGTCCCTGGCTCAGGTGGGAAGCTCAGCGTCCTTTATTATCCTGTGGTGTCCTCCGTCTTCACTAAGGCTCTGGCACATCCGCAGAGGGGAATACATCTGAGGTCAGCCTCTTGCGATTGCGGATGGATGTTTCTTCATCCTAACAACACAAATGAGAAAGTGTGAGGCCTCTAAATGACACCTGCATGTCCTCGAGTTCTGAGGAATGGCAAAGGCTTTGGACTGCATGTACCATCACTTTCTTTGCAAATGTCAATTGCCTGTGGAGTTTAGAGGAAGCGTCAAGGCTAAATGCTGGAGTCGCTAATCACATGTTGATAAAGAATATTAGAATAAAGGCCACAATGGAGTGGTTATAAAAGACTTCTACCCTGGGTGTGAAACTTAAGTTTGGTGAAATATCATTTCGTTTTACCTTATATTTTTTTCATATAGTACAGAGTTATTCTTACTGTACAATTTTCTGGGGTTTTCCTTCTGGTACAAAGAACCCGAAATTGGCATAAATATCTCAGACAATAAACCCCCACTTGGGGCGATGTTATAATTGGTTGTAGCAAATGTTCTGGGCAGGTACTGAACCTTGAGATCTTAATGGAAAGGCAAGCATATTACCTACCCATCACACCCCACAAAGTGCTGCTTCTCAGTCCACAGATCATACTGTGGTATTTTAAAATTGTCTTTCATGACTTTTCCCTAATACTTCCAAACTCTGTTGTATGTTTAAAGAAAGAAAGTAAAAAAAAAAGTATTCAGTTTAGAATAAATGCAATTGGTGATCCCAATTTATTTGAGTACACTGTGGGGTTACAACTGCTCTCTCTGACCCCAAGCTGCTCATGGAAATGGAGACAAGGCCAAAAGTTAAAAAGCCAAACGTATGTAGTATCAAATACAACATTACGGGGCAGCTTGGGGTGGTGATGATGACAGATTACATTTGGGGCACCCTGGAGACATGATGGACATAGTGAGGGAGAAGTTAAATATTACGGGTCGAAATCAAACCCAGAAATGGAATAGAGGTAGCCATCACATCACCATTACAACCTCTGTGGTGTTGTTTCTCTGCGATTTGACACCACTCACACCCAAAACCACCCCTGCTGCTTCCTTTGGGTGCTCTGCGATGATTAAAGGTGGAAGTCAAAAATGTGACCTATGGTGAAAAGTTCCTGTGTGACAAATTTCAACATTGTGGCTTGAAACACAAAGTTGTGCATGAAGAAGATACAGAAAATGTGTTTTATAGACAAGGGATTTATACTTAGAACTAAAGAAGCAAAACGTGTAAAGTGACATCAATGTGACACAAGCACGGGGGCCCAGTGGATCCAGTTACATCCATGGTGACATCAATCACTGGATTAGATTTATTAGTTTCTGTTTTAATCATCATTCTGTCTGTGCCACAATCCAATTTAGGGTCTTTAAAAAGGAAAAGCAGCATACAAATTGTGAAAGATGCCTGGGGCCCTCCCCTGGATAAGAGGCCATCATAAAGGAAGCACTGCGGGAGCAGATGTCTCCCCTGGAGAGAAAGATGGCAGCCCCTTGGATATGCAGCAGCACCTCAGATGCCCACAGGGATACATGGCAGTTGGAGTTTGGGCTCTGTGAGGGCCGCCAGGAAGTGCTGCAGAGACCTACTTTGGGCTACCACCACACCCGGGAGAACTTCCAGATAATGAAGATGGGCCACATGAGGTGTACTAAAAAATGGATTGTCTCACTCCATTCAAGGAGCCAGAGCTGGGAGGAAGAGGGATGAAGCTTGCCGGAGGAGAAGTGGAGGCAGAAGACGGGGAGAGAGACAGTGAGAGAAAGAAGAAGAGAAAGTGCCTACTGTGCTGTGTTAATTGGTGCATTTGTACTGTGCAGGGCGCTGGTGGGAAACTTGGGAAATATCTCTCACATCAAAATGAAAAACGTGTGTGTTGTTGGACTTGTGCTTGCTGCCTGTTTGCGTCATGCTTGAGGAGCTCATACACTCCCTGGTGGCCATAACATATCATTCTTTGTATATAATCATATTGTGTTTTTTCTTTTATCTAACATTTTTTGTATTGGATTCTGACTGGTATATAGCACCCTTCAGAATAATAAAGTGAATGATTAACTTTCCATGGGTTTGTTCTCATTGCTAACTAAAACATCTGACCTTAAGCCAAAATGCAAATATTGGGGAAAGGGAGCCTGAGTGAACGCACAAAACAGTTTTGAAATCAGAACTTTTGTTATTCAAGGAACAAAGCTACCTTTATCACTCATGTGAGAGTAATTGCCCCATAGTTTCAATATTTGCTTGCAGTAGCTTTAGCAGCAATAACAACAACTAAACACTTCCTCAAATGTGATTGCACATTCTTTTTGAGGAACATTAGCCCACCCTTCTTTGCAGAACTGCTTTCACTCAGAAACGTTGGTAGGTCTGTGAATGCCAACAGTTTGGTTCAGGTGCTCTGTCGGGCTCAAGTCAGGACTTTGACTGGGCCACTCCATTTCTGAGCCATTCAATTGTTGACTTGCTGTTATGCCACACTGTATAACCTAATAGTGCTTCAGCTGCAGGTCACAGCCACATGAGCAGACATGTTCTGGATCTTCAATAATGGCAAGTATTCTAAAACATCGCCACCCCCAACACACCAGCACCTAAATGTCTTTACTGTAGATCTGAGGGTCTCCCTGTTAAATGGTAGATGTAGTTGGTCTTGCTTTGTCAAAACAATTTTGACTTGTCTGCTATTATTCCAAAAGGTTTGGCACTCATTTACATTTTTGTTGCTCTTGGTTAGCAGAGGGTTCTTCCACCTTACTCTCCCTTTTTGCCCGTTTGTCAGTTAGCTGAGCCCTGCAATCTTTGGGTGAACTTCTGGAATCCTCTGGGACATAATGAATGAGTCATTGCTATGCCATTGAGGTCATTTGGACTCCTTACATTTCCATATGCTCTCCATTTGAGATAATGGCACTCACTGTGGTGCCATGGAGTCCCAGAGCAGTGGAAATGTTGACTGAGGCCTAGCGTTCTTCTACAAACCTTGAAACGACAACTTTACACTTACAATGAGGGTCAATGCATGGCATGGTTTATATTTAACAGGATTGGATGTAACTAGTCAGCAGAGCCAAATCAAAAATGAATCTTGGTCATTTGTTTGAGAGAAGAACTAAGAAGGCAATTACCTTTTCACACAGTCAATACAAGTGTTGGGTAACTTGACTAAGTTTCAATTTAGAAGTGGTGTTACTCATTTCCTCTGGTTCGCTTTCTCTAATATTGCATTACATCTAATAATCTGATGCTATTCATTGTGACAAATACACAAAACAGGATATCAGGAAGGAGTTAAATACTTTCACATCATTGCAAATATAGTAACCAAAAAAACAACATCTATCCATCGACATCCCAACCTCCTCAATTAAACCATGAGGCAAACACAAAAATGCTTGCCCATGACAGTGTAAACCTGTCAACCGTCCATTGTTAGACAGCATCAGAGAGTGACCCTCCATCAGCCTTACTCCAGCCTCCCTTCTGTTACAAAAGCTCGCTGGGCTGATCCTGAGGCTACATTTCAAGCATACAAGGCGCAGTGAGGTTGTTTCTTACCATCTCAGATGCACTTTGCTTGGCCCACTCTGTTTGCAACTGGTTGTCAGGGTCTTCATCTTCCCCTTCGTCATCGTCGTCGTCCTCCTCCTCCTCCTCTCCAGCCTCTTCCTCTCTCACAGCTTCTATCCCATCCTCTTCATACTCAGTGAGATAGTCAGACTCCTCGGCTGGAAACAAAAAATGTCATGCAGGTTGGTAATGTGGTGACACCTACTGGCTGAGCACAGTCTGGGAGGACGCAGCACCTTTTTTGATTTAAATGGTTTCTGAGGCTCCCTTTACTTTTAATGAAATGAGGACACCAAGGCTACATCATTTACAGCAGTGGTATTCAACAACTAAAGACCACTTTGATAAAAAAAATCTAACAATGGACCACTTGAGTCTAATAGTCACTTGTTAGCATAATTCCATGTTACATTTCCCAAATTTATTTTAAGGCAGGCGTTTATGTGAAAAATAGTTTTGCATTTCAAAATCCCAGATTTCAGCCAGTGATTCACTATAACCCTTTTGCCATGAAGATCAATTAACAGTGGACACTGATGTGCCCATCACCAGCAACCTGGAGTTAAGGGACAGCCTTGAGCAGACATGGGCTCTCCACAGGCTGACATCAAAGTGAGTTAAGAAGAGACCTGTGCTGTGACCGAGATCAGAGGCAGACTGAGGCTGCAGAAAGACTGTAAGAAAAAAGGAGCAACCACAACAAGCAAACAGCAGCAGTGGAAGAAGGTGGGAAATTGAAGCAAAAGTTGTTACTGTCAGCAAAAAAGTTAGACGGTGGGCCCTGTGGGAGTGACAGATTTAATGCTATTTCTCATGTATCTCAGCATATTGACTGATCAGCACCGACGTCTGCCAGCAGCTTTCAATATTACAAATAAAGTAATAAAGTACGTACATAGCAGACTAACATATCAAGGCAATTTAAAGTCACTTTGCCCTGATGACTAACAGCTTGTGGATCGCTTGGGTCACACACTTGGGGAGCACTGGAGGTCCACAGGCCACACTTTGAAAAGCACTGTCCACTTTTCATTTACTAATTAACCATGCAGTTGGACACAGTCCAAGTCAACACCTGCAAGGTCATCAGCCTGGCACTATATTGTACAGTGATCCCCGAAACTTAACAAGTGCTAAACTTCAACGTCATCACCTGCCCTTTCATGTCGAACTCTGTAAAGCTGTCCTGTCAAACAATAGCGCTATTAGACAAACAGTATGGAGCAGAAGGGAAAGGCATACTGCCAGAATTATAATTAAAAGACCGAGAGACAGGAGAGAATCATAGTCTTTTAAAAACTGGCAAAGGTCTAAACCAGTAAAGCACGAATACTAACACCAAGTCCCAAACGCTAACTAAATATCCTTGTTGAAGAGCAAGCAGAGTTCAAAATGCCAAAACATCCAAAAAGCACTAAATGAGTACGTTTTAAATCCATAACCTTGGAATAGCATCACACGATACGACTCGGGTTATAATGTGCACTAGCAATGGAAATTATAAGCAAAAAGCATAAAACTAAACAATGGCATGCAACAGCAAATTGATACCAATTTGAAAATTCAAAAATGAATGCAGAAACGCATTCTGCTAAATGTCAGAAGTCCTAATATACTACGACTGAACCATTTGATGGCATGAGTGGGGAGCACCAAGGCCACAAGAATTACGATGGGTCGCCTGATTGACTGACACCGAGGTTAATGCCTGCTCAGTCTGTGGAGTCGTGTATGTGAGAAGAGTTCAAGCCAACTGAGGCACATGTCCATGTCCACATGCTCCATATCAGACCTGAACCCCCAACTCCGACTGACTCTTACCTTCAGCAGCCACAAAACTCTGAACAGGCTCGATTCGGGAAACTATTTCTGCGAGGTCCGTGAAGTCTGCAGGTAAACAGGAGCCACTCTGAAATTAAAACGGAAAGAAAGAATGGCATTGGAGATGCAGAGCACATTATCTGTTCATTACTGATGTTGGAATGGTTTCTCCAGGCCCACAGAGCTTCTTTGAAGTCACAGACACAATTCTAAACACCAAACACGATGGTCAGTGAGTTATAGACATGGCTTCTGTCTTCATTTAAACTCGACTTATGTGGGCACTAGAGCAGAATGACACATCTTTTGACACGCACCTCAGCTTTCTTTCTGTCGTTAAAGTCTGCTGACCTCCGATCCTTCAGCATGTTGTCTATGATGTCACCCCGTTTCCAGCTGCTGAACACAACTTTGCCATGCTGGTAACCAACATCCTGATGGAAAAGTGATAGCATTAGCTTTCCAGACCGACAATATCCTGATCAAAAGAAAAAAAGCATTGTGTGGGGATTCGCTAGGACCAGAAGGGGCCATTTCAGGCTTCCCATCCTTTGCCAAAAGCCTCATGGCTGCCCTGTCCCCTGAAATCACACTCCCTGCTTTGTGAACATACTCACGTAGATCTCATCAAACTTTCCAAACTCCATGGTTTTGAAGCGGTCAATGGGTGGCCGGATGTACTCGCAGTAGGCGCTGTTCTTCACGACCTCCAACTGACGGACACAGGACACATACGCCAGTCGCGACTGAATCTCTGCCATGTCTGGGACCTGCAAGCAAAGCAAAGCATGAAACTGTTTTAATCAGATGACGATCCAGAGCTGGGGATTCAACCTCATTCTGGGAACTTCATGATTCAAAGTAAACATCCACCTCAAACCTTTATTAAAAGAAAGGAAAAAAAGAACATTGTGAGACCATTAGGCAGGTGGCACAGCACATGATATGAACTCTCACTTATTTACTCAGCTCTCAGTAAATTAAATGGCATCTCCATGGCAGGAGTGGGCATTCACATCATCGACTTTAACAGGCAAAACAATAGAGAAGTCCTAATAGACACGAGTACAAAAAATCACCAGGAGCGTTGAGAAGATTGGTTATCACTGCGGGCATGGGGAAAAAGGGTAACACATAGGAGATGTGGCCTAAAATTTTAGAGAAGCTAGTGGAGCGACAGTGGAAAGAGGCAGTATCATCACATAAGACTTGAGCACTAGCAACAAAGAGAGAGAACTAACAAAGACATGACAAGAGTCACAACGGGCACCAGCCACAGCTTTTTGAAAAAATAAGTATCACCGCATAAGTTCTGGGCAGAATGCTTGAAAAATGGAAGAAGAGGCCCCAGAAAATAGACAGCAGCAAAGCTGACATGGGTGAAGTCAAAGACACCACAGACATGCTTGACAACACATAATGGGCATCAGCATTGGGAGACATGGGTGTTAATATCACAAATCACACTAAGCAAGGGCACTAAGAACAACACCTCCACGACAGACACAGCCTCTGACATGAACACCGCCATGGGTAGTGACCACTTGTGAAATGGGCAAAGCAGTAAGCAACCGACAAGACACATCAACATTCAGCAAACTCAGGACCACCCTAAGAGTTATGAAGGTAATATTGGGGGAAAAAATGTGTATCATAATGGCAAGCATGTGAGGAAATGACATGGTTGAAGTCTGTGGGGGTAGAGGTCTCAACTACAAGAGAAGTGAAATGGACACCAGAAAACTGGTCAAAAATAGATGACCCCTAGGTAAAGGCTTTTCCTTACCTTGACCTTTTCTGCCCATGGGTTGATACGTTTCCAGAGCAGCCACCACCCCGAGAGGCTGTCGCCGTAGTTGGACAAGTCCGTCTCATCTTGGCTGCCCACATCGATGGCAATGACGGTTTTGGCCCCCATGTTCCTGGCTATGTCCGCTGCACAAACACAAGTAATACTTTGAGTGCATTGAAGTCAGCATTTAAGTTTGGCCACTACAGTGCCCAGTCTCTCACAAATGGCACAGGGTGTGGCCCTTCACCTGTAAAGAAAGATAAGCTGTCTGGTGCACCTGATTAGGACAAAACAAAACTGAGCCCACCACCACAGCAACCTGAAATAAATAAATAAATAAATTAATTAATTAATTAAAAAAAGGTACAGGTTGATCGGAGACCCCGATAGCCAGGACTGAGACAAGTGGACAAGACTGTGTGTGATGGGGCAGTCAGGAGCAGATCCTGAGCCAGAAGAACAAATACATTGTGGCTTCCATCAGGTCCTCACTTCAGGAGATGAGACAACGATGATTCATCCTCAGCTTGCGTGCTTCACTGCCTTTATGGGGGCTTCTAGTGGAGAATGCTGTCATGCATCCTTGTTGAACAATCCGAGATGAAGCCTAGGACGAGGTGGACTTGTACTTAACGCCCTGCACTAACCGCTGCAGGTCCATCACCATGACCAGCAGGACTGGCTGATGCAGTGCTCCATGGATATCCTGATGTTGTGTTATATTCCTGGTTTATGTTCATTTTCCTTTTCTGCGTCTCGCTGGTTGTGTAGCATCATTTTTGTTCAGTTTATTGTAATTATGTACTTTTGTTAATATTGCTGTTTATTAATTATTTAGGATCAACGTGCCATGTTTCTATGTTCTCTTTTCTTTGATGGGAGGCTCCACAAGAGGCACAGACACCCTGATGTCACCACTGAAGGTCTGAGGATGAGGTCCTTCAGTGGATCATTAATGCTTAAGAGACTGATAGTCTTGCCAGTACTGATTTTTGGGTTTCCTGGATTTTTATTTCTCTTTATGGATTTGGAATACAGGACTGTGGGTTTTGATTCGTCATTATGGGCAGCCTTGTTAGACAAACCTCTGGGTCTTTGCATCATTGCAAGATTCGGGACATGACTTGTCTTTTGAGCCAGGATTTTCACAGAGCTTCTCCCTTGTATTTTGTATATTCTGGAAGATTTAAAGATACATTATGAACCCAGATCACCTTTTTGGGCTTGTGGAGGCCGCAGGTGAACCTAACCCTTAGGTGTAACTAGGGGGGACTTTGGCCTGTTTCACAAGTCTTTTAGAGGCCTCACACCATTTTGTGTGCTGCTCATAGAAAACCTTGAAGAAAGTGAAGACATCAGAACACAGTGGTGTCACCTCTGGAGAGAAAGCTTCTATTGATGTCCACCCTGAAGGATGGGAGGTCACAAACAGGCACCAAGAAAACAAAACATCTGTTGTGACTTTGGAGAGGAAAAAAGTTCAACCAGCTCACATCTTAAAGTACAGAAATCAATTAAGGAAAAAAGTCAAAAGTCATGACAGCCTCAAAAATCAAAATTGCAGGCCAGGACCAGGTCACCAAGTGCGCCATGCTCTACTGTTTACTGCTGGAATGTTTGAATCAAAAGTACCAGTTTGTGCTGTCCATCCCATTCCTCGGTTGTTTGATTGATAACACATTTCTTTGTCATTATTAACAATGCAGTAATTATTGAAGATACTGAAGTTGGAGACTCTGTAATCTATGAGGCACTTCAGCACACCATCATGCCCAAACCGCACCCGTCCTTTAAAAGTAAACAGCCATATCAAGTAAAGCAGAAAGGCAGAACATGGCTACCCATGTCACAATTTGCTCTTACTGCTCAAAGCTGCGCCCCTACATGCAGGCATTAAGTCAATTCAATCCTAAGTTCTTCTGTGACTCATCTTCCTTGTCACTTCAATGGCTGTGCTGTTTCCTGGGAATATTGACTATGAAAGGTGCTTACATAAAAGAAACAACAAGTGAAGGGCAATAATAAGCAACTCTGCCCAATGCACTGTCTAGTACTGTCGTGTTTATGGGGGCCATGCTGCACAATTAGAATTTTCTGGTGTGGCGGTTCGTTTAGGCAATTATGCCAACAATGGGATTGCAAGAGTTTAGGGTGCTGCCTCCCAAGGCCCAGGTCTTTCACTTTGAACTCCCAGCAGCTCCCCGTGTTGTTCACCACACCATCATGACCCTCAGGACCCAGGCCTCACAGCCCTGAGTGGCAGCACCGTCTGCAGGAGAAAAAGTGTTACTGAGGCAGCCCTCCCCCACGTGCCCCTACTTGCCTGGCAGGTTGTTGGTGTAGCCTCCATCCATGAGCAAGTTGCCATCCTTTGGGTCACAGAGTGGCGGTAGGTACCCGGAAAGGGTCATGCTAGCCCGTACATACCGCCATAGTGAGCCTATCCACACGAAGGGGAGGGACAAATTCAATCAGGTGTCAACAACATGAGTGCAGCAATGTGCCCCCCCATTCCAGCCGCCGGTGGGGCAGGAGGCGAGCCAAGTGAATCTGCACAGCATTCCCCAAATGGTCACCAGTCAACCCTTTGACCCATCACACTACCCATAAACCCATGGGCTGTGCAGATTCAATGAAGAGGGCCAACCAGTCCAGCCCTGCACTCAGCAGCTCCCTTTGCAGGGGCAGGCCTGGCCGTGCCATGAGTTGGAAGGGATACAGTGGCTCTGCCAGGCATTAAGCCAACTCCATATGCAACCCCACCCACCGTGAGCACAAGGGAGGAAAGGGTAAAGACAAGACCACCATGATAACCATCTGCAGCAAGCAGCACCTCTCTGGGGCCCAAAAGAGAAGCTGGAAAAGAAGCAAAGCGCGCAGCTCGGAGCCAGAGGGGGCTGCCTGCTGTAGCCTGGGTATCGATCAGATGGATGAAATGACTCAAAGGGTCTGTGTCTCCTTCCAAGCCATGGGTGGCCAATGTCCAACTGGTCAGCGGCGCAGTGTGAAATGGAGAGCGTTGGTTTCTGACCTGGGACATTGTTTACATAGCAGCCATCCACAAGCAAATGCCCATCCTTGGGGTCGCAGAGAGGAGGTAAATAAGGGGTGTAGGAAGCACTCGCCCTGACATAGCGCCAAACACTGCCTGTCGGATGAAGATGGAGAACAAATCAAAACGAACAAAGGCAGGTGGAGACAGGAGGGAAAGGGAAGGGGACAGGGAGGGGAGGAGTTCCTGGACAAAAGAAACAGAACAAAGAAAAAAAAGACAGCAGCGTGTGGGGAGCGCTCATTGCGCCAACGATCGGCCACACACTGTAATCGGGTCTCCACCTCTCCAGAGCGCCACCCTCTGAAAGCGAGTGAGCTGCACACATCATCCACTTCCAAAAAAGGGCACACCCAAGTGGTTGACCATACAAATATGCCACTACAGGCACAAACTCAATAAGTGGGCACTACTCATCCCCATGAACTCAAATCTCTAATGCTGCTCTTTGTCTGCAGCACCCACTGGATGGCACCAGAAATTAGCAGGACACATGAACATTGAAAGTGGGTGGGCAGTAGTTGGCACTCCGACAAACATGACACAGCAAAAATACACATACAAGAAACAGGTGGGGCACATGAGCAACGCTGAGGAAATGGGGACAAGTATTTGTGTGTCTGAACCGGCAATGAAAGTTACGTGCCTATTGAACGTGCATGTCACATGGTTCAAGGTGGGCCTGTAAACGGTCACCCACTGCTGTGGACACCGTTTGGTGTCAAACCTTGAAATGTCAGCCACCTGCCAGTTGGGCAAAGCAGAGAAACAAAACTTTCACCTTCATCCTTGGTGGGCCACAGTCAGGTACAAAGACTTGTGGGAATGACAGGGCAAAGGCAGGAAAGCAGCAGTCTTCCAGTGTGAAGAGGTGCATGCCCAGCAATACAGATGATGGGCCACATTGGTATAATTGCCCACTAATACCCTTTGGGGGAATGAGGGGGTCATTTCAGTGGAATGACAGAAATATGTAAATTAGAGCAAAAGTGAGAGACCACCTTTCAGTCCATCACACTTGGCTGGGGATCCAACCCTACAGCAGTGTACCGATTCTGCAAAGCCTTTGGGGATTTTGTACGTCTGTAACCCAAACTCCTCATGGAATTAAGTGGTGTGGTCTAAGCAACCAAGAAACAGAATAAAAGGGGCACCCTTGATCCACATCTTGGGGGTCTTTCTCTGGCTGTTAACATCACCGATTTAATCAGGCTCATCAGGCATCTACATGAGGTGACAGGCACAGGTACACCTGTCACAATCACACATACAACTCTTCCAGTGGTTTTCAGTCATGGCCTTCTTTTACAAATTCTCAGTGGCAGCATGCACCCAAGGACACTCTGTTTGTGTAGTGTGACATCCCCAGAGACTCACCATGACGAGTCACATCATCATCAAACAGTGAGGATGGCTCCTGTGTGTGCGAGAGTAGAAACCCAATGACACTGAGTCGGAAGTACAATGGGTACAATGTCCACAAACAGAGCAGAGCTCAGTCAAATCTACAAGAAACAAGATACACAGAAGACCAACAGTGACCTCAAGAAACAGGTGCAAGGACCAGACTCTCGGGGAGCTTTGGAGGTGGCACAAATGTTAAAGCTCCACATTGATCAGGCACTAGCAATACTTGGCGGCACAACAGAAAATCTGAAACTGTGTTGACAAGTTGTTAGGGAGTCCTAGCCGTGCGATCCGTCATCCTCAAGGCGACGAGACTAGCAGCCGCAGTCATTAAGCCCGACATGGTGTCCAACACAAAGTCTGAGCCAGGATAGAGACCACCCATAAAAGGCACCATATAGAAAACACGATGATTAATGAATGTGCAAACTCAGTGGGTGACGCCTAGAGGAGATGTGGAGCACACTGCTGTTAGTCAGAGGCATTAGAACTACACACTCGGGGTTAGTGGGACACACAGGAAGCAGCAAGAAGAGGACGTGCTCACCAAAAGAGGGCACTCTGGAAACGGTGGGGGAATTCAGACTTATTACCAGAGAACGGAGGAGTAAGTGCAGTGTGCTGCCCAGCCTCCATACATGTTTCCTTTGGAAAAAGTGAGACATCTCAGTGACACTGCAAAAGTCATACCATGCTGAAGGGGTCTCTGGGCAGGCCATTACAGCACTATCTTACTTCACTACGTCTCTGGGTCCTTGTGAGGGGGATTGTCACGAGAGGCTTGGAAATCATAGTGTTAATAAAGAAGGGATAAAAGGCCAAGAAGAAGTAAAAGTCAGAGAGCAATGGCTACCAGGCAGTGAGGTATGACCCTCTGCCCTGACCTGCCTTCATACATTCTCTACCACTTCAGGCTGATAGGAGAAGGTGCAATCCCACCATCTCTCACACTTGTTATTCTAATTCTCAAATTAAAACTCTGGTGCCCACAGGTAATTAATAGAAGAATTCGGAATATAAGCAGTGCATAACGATTGTTTAATTAAAGGTTCTATACACAATAAAGCAGAACAAGATGAGTACATGGACCTCAAACATCTGCGTTTACATTGGCAGCAATATGAGAAACTGCATGAGGATCTCTTCTGAGACGTCAAGTCGTTACACCCACTAGACAAATTTAGTCACTGTGCTGTCCCATAATTCCAGACTGCACATTTCCCTGTCCTTCCAGGACAACATTTGTGTGCTCTGATGTGCTTTGAACTGCACAGATGGAGTTAGTGGGACACACAGAAATCAACAAGATGGCAACGTGTTTGCCAAACAAGGGCCATCCCCAGGGCAGTCCCTAATTGTATCAGATCTATCCTGGCACTGCGAGCAGGGTACTTTAAAATTGATGCCAGGCAGAACTAACACTCACACTTTCTGTCGTCCACAAACACCTGCACATATAAACCATCTCAATACCACCACCAGTAGGCAGCCACTGAGTAAAGAGCGGCTGGCACTCACAAAACGAGAAGTAAAGTGACATCAGCAGGCCTCAATGTGATAAAACGATAACAATCTCTGCTATCTCATCCCCCATCGGCAATGGGTAGGCAGCACATATCTGACAGCCTATCGTCTTGTGCTGGCTAAACACCATCGTGTTTCAATCTTGAAAGCATTTCCTCTGAGCGTCCACAGAGTGTTCTTGTACATGGGTTTCACGGTCTCCACGGAAGAGATTCTGGCAGCCAATGGCTTTCTCAAAATTAAGCATTTAGCCACGTTTGACCAGACAAGTAGCCAGAATGATAAGAAGGGATTTCCAGCCCAAAATGGTTTCTGATCTCAGATCATCCCAAATATTCTGAGCCAGAAGCAAATTGTTGGCAGTATTTGTGTCCTTTGGCCACTTACGGAATTCATTTAACAATGGAAGAGATGAGCAAGAGGGAGCACATCGGGAGACCCTAAAAGGGGGCCACTGGGTCACATCAACTGGTCAAACAACTCAGTTGCTGATGCACCAACGTCAGAGAGGATGTGCAACTTCTGAGTGACATCTGAAACACCCTGTCTAGAAAGTGAGGCAGGGAGGGGACAGGGGCTAAGAAGTCAGTGTGGCCGAGTCTTGGTGGAAGCAGGAGGAAGTTGGCCCACTGAATGAATGTGACAAATGGCTTATGAATGTGCCTTTTATGTTTAAGCGAGTCACGTCTGCTTGTAGTGGCCTACCTCACAGAAGTTCTTGAGGGCTGGCAGCCCTGGTCTCGATTCTATTTATTTGAGCAGAACTAAGTATTAATTTTAAATGGCCAATCTTTCAATCTCTCGTCTCACAGGTGAGGAAAACCGAGGACTGGCCAACCTAAACTCCTGCATGCGAAAAAACCTCACATTTGGCATCCCTCCAGTTCCAAACCAGGACTAACAGACAGAAGACGACCTCAGGACCTGTCTAGGGATACAACAGATTGCTTCATGACCTTTAATTGTTTAGCTTCAAAGAAAAAACAAAGATTTACTAACAATGCACAGAAATTTCAATTGGAAATGAAACAGCAGAAATAGTTAAGCAAAAGCAGTTAGTTCTGCTCTCAGGGAGATGGAGAGAGATGAGACCCAGCAGGCAGGTGGACTTAGTTGGTCAGTCATGCAGACAAGTGGAAAAAATAGGGAAGGAAGCCATGCAAGTGAGCAGGCAGTTTGAAGAGGATGCCCAGATGTTACGGTGCATGACTGCACAACCAGGATTGTGCCAGGCATTGTCAGGATCAACAGCCTTGTTTCATTTTGTCCCCTTTTTTGTCATATGTCCACTAACATATTGAGATATGAAAAACAACAACTGGTGAACAATTAAAGCATTCAGCATGTCTAATGGAAAAAGGCAGCACATATGTCAAGATGAACACTACATACATCTGTCTACCTACCCAACTATTACATTATGCCTTTCATTTCAATCTGCCTATTATTCTATTATAGCACCAGAGAATAGCAGTGTTCAGCATGTTGGTCTCATGTAGAAGAACAAACGTCATTGTACTCTGGACAAGTTAAAATATTTACACAACTAATAAAAGAACTCAAGAGGCCGACAGGCTCGGGTTCAATTCACCTATCAGTGTGCCTCCTAGTGGCCAGACTGTGTAGCACAACATTTACAGTTTGTGTTCCCCAATTACTGAGCGGGCCACTTCACTTATCAGGGCTCTAAATGTAGACATAAAAAGAAGTTATTGTGTATTTATGATTTATAACTTAACTCTGAACAGAAGAGCCAGCTAAATATAAAAGTAAACCTGTAAATGTAACACTGTGTTAGTGGAGAAAAAGTCAAAGTCAGACATCGATGCTCTCCAACAACAGGCTTTAGGTTCAAGTGATGACACTTCAAAGGTACAACCTCACCCTCTCTTACAGTGACATTCAGTGGGCCTGAGAAGCCATGAGGTCAAGACCACCTGGAGGCTAAGAGGGAAGCAGGGTGGCACAGCAATTTGATTTCTGACTATGGTGCCTTTTCTGTGCACTTTGTGATCAGTCGCAGTTCCTTACACGCTCCAAAGCTGCTTTACAATCAAAGGCAACTGACCTGTCACTGCAGCAGGGTGGCCACAATTAAGACCCTGACCAGGGACAAGCAGGTACAAGAAAGGAGAATTCATCCAGTGTCATCATTGGACCTGGCTTGCCATTGTCCTCATTCTAGAACTTCCACTTAAAAACAGCAAAGCAGTAACTTGGTGCCAATGAAACTCATTTTGAAATCCAGTGGACTGACTGCCCAAGCCTCTTACTAAAAGAGCAATAAGCAAACACAGCCTTCTTAACGGACGTCAGCACTGGCTGAGCCTCACAGAGGTAGGCAGAATGGCTGAATGACGCAGTACAGAAATCAGAGACGTTTGTAGGGAGAAAGACCATTTCTGGGCAAGTGCAAAGCAGAAGTAAATCTCTTCTTGGCCCTTTTACATGTGACCCCTGCTCCACATACGCAATCAATTACCCTCGCACATACCAAATGAAAAACAGCTGTGGAAAATCAGAGGAGACAAACTGCAGCTGGGAGGAGCACTTGGGGCGGCAACATGGGAAAAAATGACCACAAGTAATCAGCAACATGCAGCCACGTGCCACCGGGCCGTATATCAACTCACCTCCGCGTCTTGTTCAAATCTCGATGGTGGACACTTGAGGCAAACTGCTGCGAAGATTATCAAATATAATAAACTAGAGACTTTAAAAGTCAGGAGGGCTAAACTCATATATAACACTTTGAACATCACATCGAGGCTTTGACATCCATGTTGATGCCCAAGTTAAGTGATGAAAAAGCACAAAATTTCAGAGTAGGAAGAAACTTCTGCTTTTCAGTCTAAATTTTTATCGATGCATCCAGACATTTTCCAAAAACCACATGCTCAACTAAAGCGCCTGTTCCAAACAAACCCATCCATTCATCCTAACCAACATGCCTTTGAGATGCAGGAGAACTCCACACAGACAGTGCCTGGCTAGGATATAAACCTAAAATTGTGGACCACCGGGCCACCCGCCAGCTTGGGCGCACACTATTCTGTGAACTAGGGGTGACGGATTTATATTGGATGTTAACAGAGAGCATGCTCAATGGATGATTCAGTCTCCCAGCATCACCAGCAAATGAAGTCCTCAAGAATATGAAACTACGACAAGTCACACCAGTAACAGCAACTCAGGGGGAGTAATACTTCTGTTAATGTTTATTAATTGAAATGAAATTTGCAACCCAAACCTGATAAGTAGCACAGTCCTGGCATATCAATGGTGGTCTAACTTGCGTGTTGGAGTTACAACTTCTTCCCGGAGCCTGGACATATTCAAAGAGGCCCATAACAAATTCTCGTGCAACTTCACATAATCAGTAGCATACCAAGAGTCCAAGACTGGGCCGATAGACTAAAATCACCACAATCTGTATACAAAATATGAGGAGAAAAAAAAAAACACAAGTCTGGGCTGCAAATGGCCCATAGCCATTTGTGAAGGTAATCTTGTGTTTGAGAGTACAGATGGCACTCATGTGACGTTACATTTAGCTGTGGCAGGAGAATAGGGTCAAGCTTAATATGTTTGAGCCCACAGTGTTATCATGCTGTTCAATGGTTTGTGGAATGACTTAAAACTTTACACCGCTAACACCATCTGCTGGAGAAATCACGAAATTAAAAGGCACAGTTCTTAGCATACAGTAAAAGCCCTGAAAACCACAAGCAAGCATTTACATTTCATTTATTTGGCTGACGCTTTCATCCAAAGCAACTTACAACAACATTTGAGATACAATTACTTACATTTATTTTATTTTTCCAGTGGGAGCACAGGTGGCTTACTCAGGGTCACAAAGTATCAGTGGTGGGATTTGAACCCACAACCTCTTGGTTTGAAGTCCAAAGCCCTAACCACTGTGCCACACTGCCACTGCAATCATTTCAAAATGAATAAAAATCAGCACAAATGTAGGAAAGGCATGGAGAGGGACCTCAGTTCATGTCATGGGCTGGTGACTGTGTACGTGGCGCGTTATCGTGTTCACTCTTCTGTGTGGCTTCACCTCCAAATTCTGCAAGGTCATAAAATAGCCAAGTACATGTTTGCTGTGTAATAAACTAGTGTCCCGACCAGAATTCAATCCAGTCTTTCACCCAATGTGCTCTACATATAACAGGACTCCCCATGACACTGTGGTGGGTAAAACTAAGCAGCAAATGGAAAAAGATGTATTCTTAGCGATACTGACATTCTCACTGTTTTAAACACCTACCACAAGTGGGCGCTCTATGCGTTTCCTTGGATTTACCAATTATTTTCCATTAGCAGACACAACAGCTCCCATTCAACACAGTTTAAACTCCTGTTTTCTTTTGGGTAGAAACAGGAACCCAAAACTCAAGAATTTAAGAAACGTATCATTTATAGACTGTAAAAAAAAAGAGTTTAAAAGCGCACTCGGGAGTTATGTATATAAATAAGGTTTCTTGTCCTCTGCCGTCACCCTGTCCACCTACTTGACATTCAAGTTTAACATTTAACATCGCTACATTGGCTCCCTTCAGTGACTTGAGTATTAAGTTCCAATCCTTGTTGTCTGCCTACATAAAAGTCAGCAGGTCAGCACACACTCACACATTATATACATATGGAGGGGGAGAGACACACACACACACTTACACTTGTGAGATCCTACACTCTTTCTCCACCACTCAGATCTGCTGATGAACGATGTCTGGTGATGCCACCTCTGCGTGGGATAAAACCTAAATCCCGACTCTTTTCCATGCAGTTCCTACCTGGTGGGACAAGCTGCCCAACTGCATCTGAAATTCGGACTTCCTCTGTGAACTGAGATCAGTTGTTAGTTTTGTGACTCACTTGTATTTCATTCCAAGGTCTTCACTTGTGGTGATCAATTCTGTACCCTTGTCCTGAAACACCTGCTCCAAAACAGTCCCCCAGACTGATGCTTACTTTATGCTGACCTCTTTTGAAAGTCTCTTCGAATAAAAGTGTCTGCTAAGTAAATAAATATAAACGTAATAGCATCTGTCAAAACGGACCATAAAATATTTAAAAATGGAACGTTAAGGATTTCTTTGAATTTTGTGCAAGTATCAAATGAAAAGTGATGCAGTAGGTAGTTGCTTATGATGTTACTTTATGATGCTTCCAAGTTTAACGGAGGTGGAATCTACCTTCACTTTTATATTACACTACAATTCTGAATCCCGGCCTAGCCGTTGACTTTATTTCCATTTTCTGTCTCTGTGGTGTGGTCTACTCATTTCACTTTAAGAAAGAGACACAGAGATGTGAGCCTTCTAGAAAGGTCCAGTCAGGTCTGACTGTCACATACTGGAGGAAGCTGCAGAGCAAACTGAAGCCAACCTGTCCATACAGCCTGCCCTGATGCCAACATTTTAGGAAGCCTTTAGCTCTCACCATCTTGAGTAAGCTAACCCTAAATAACATGAAGAAAAATGACAGACATGCACAAGTGAGAAGTCGCTGGTGCAGTGTGTGAAGGACAGTCACGTTAGGAATAGTTGTAGGGCGTTAAGCGGTGATTCCCAACCTGGGGCGCATGCCCCATTGGGGGGCAATTTGTGAATTTAGGTAGGTTAATTTATAAAATGAAAAAAAAAAAAATTCACTGTTACAAATGATAGTAATAAATAAACAAATAATTTTTATTTTTTATATAGACATTTATATATTTTTATAAACATAGAAGGGATGGTGAAGAACTCTTTAATTTATGATTTTACAATCGGCTTGGGTTTTTCTACTTAGAAATCATTTTTACCATTAAAAAAATAAGAATTGTAACAATGATTATTACATTTTGCAATATAACAAAAATATAAAATGATCAAAATATTACAGAAAAAGCTGTCATTAAAGTTATTTTATATTTATATCACATCTCTTATTATATGTTTTCAAAACTGTATTTGCTGTATTTTCATATTCCTATTATATTATTTTTGTTTTAACAATTTCTTAGTGATTTCTTTGTCAGTACTTCAACTATCCTTTCCCTCATTTGTTTCCATGTTCTTTGGAAGCTTGTTTAGACCAAATTAATGACATTATGGGCTTCCTCCACGTGAGTAGGAGTTCACTTTTTCAATAGGTTAGGGTTCAGTGGGGACATCACGATTTTAGAGAGGCCTAGGTGGGGCATGGCCGAAAAAAGGTTGGGAATCACTGGTGTTAAGGTAGTGACTTGCCTCGCTCAGCTACAGCAGTTTTGCAGTTTTTTAGTAACCCTGCTCAAGGTGTGAAGTGCTGCATTTGAGGGACCTGCACTGGGTCTGGCGCAGAGCTCTAGTGTGCGCACATAGTCCAATGTGGTCAAGAAGCAAAGTAAAACAAGGCTGCGTGAAAGTCAGGGCATCAAGGCATCCACCTCCAACACAATCCATGAGAAGCACATGCAGACTCCTGAAAGATTCAGCCTGCCATGCCTGGGAGCAAGAATGAGCCACATGCACTAGAAAACGCGCTGGCCGACTCACCATCCTTGTGAACACGCATAGCTGATGCAGTGATGTCAGTCGTCACATTGAAATAGGGCAGCCACAGATCCTTGGGACAGCACAAGGCAAGGCACATGTTAAATCAAATAGGATTTGTAAAAGTTTGGCAGGATACAGTCAAGCTCATGGTGCCAACCACTGTTACATATGACACAAAGTCACTTCTGTGGCACCTCTGGTGAGCAGGAAAGGCTTTGGAGATAAATGCATGCAGTGGCAGGTCAGCAGTATTCATTCACACTGCCTGCCAGTTCTCTCCCAACCCTGCTTTAAAGCCTTGTCATGTAGGGTTAGTGCCAAACCTTCAGGCCACTGGCAAACTGTCAGCCTGAACTCTGCAGTCAAAATAGTGGACCTTCAGTGACATTTTGAACATTGTGTCTAAAATGGAGGCCTTTGTGGCACAAGCCAAGGCCAAGTCTGAAAGTAGCCTCAAGCTAACAGTGGATGAACAACTGAAGAAAATGTGTGATCAAGATGCCACACTTGAAGCACAAATGGCCAACAGGCTGGCACCAGATGGCGCCCCTAAGTATTGTTCAAGTGTGCTCCTTGTGGCCCCACTGTGTCTGTTACATCCTTTACATGTCTCATACAGTGATGGCCTTTTCTGTACATGTAAAATCACAGTGAGAACCAGCAGATGGGTCGAGTAAAGAGGAGCTGGACACTAGCTAATCAAACTGCTCGATATTCTCAAGACAGACATACCTCGATCTGCTTGTCCTGAAACACCTTTGAGATGCTTGCATTAAAGGCAGAGCCAGAAAACATGGAGGTGATGGGATAGGTGAGATCCAGCACCGTCTTGAACACAGAATTCATTGACTGTATGGGAGAGAATAAAACAAACTTCTGAATTAGGACAGAAAAGCGGCATGTCAACATTTCTGTGAAGTTAACTGCATAACATTTTTTTTTCAGTTTATAACATTTAAGATGCTGCACAGAAGAATTTTAAAGGCCTCTGATCCCCAGTCATGTGCCACACAGCTCCGCCAGGCAACTTGGGTAATGATCCTGCACACAATGCAGACATGACAGCAATCAGGCACGGCCACCTCCTTGTGTCCAAGACTGGCCCTTTCAGATCCATTAGTAATCCCTGTTCATTAATCACACAATGGCCACTTGGGAATTGTAAACTGTCTTGGATAAAAGTGTAAGATAAGTAAAATATATCTGTGAAAGCTCAGCTTGAAAAGTTCTCCTTTAATAATAATAATAATACATTTTATTTATATAGCACCTTTCCCATGCTCAAGGCACTTCACAGAATTTAAGAAAGAACAGCAGGGTATACAGTATAGAGCACTGTATAAACCAGATAAATAAATAAAGAAGATTAAGACAGTAAATTCAGAGAAAAAGCCTAACAGAAACCATAATTGATGGTCCAGCACACACACACAGGTTACATGAGCATCTTGACATGGAGATAAACTGAGAGAAGGGTAGTAAAGTCAGGTAGAGCTAAAAGAATTCCTGAACAGATGAGTTTTGGGTTGTTTTTTTAAAAGAATTCATGGAGTCAGCTGACCTGATTAATTTCGGTAGGTCATTCCAGAGTCTGGGCGCTATACAGCTGAAGGTTATTTTGGCTCGACTTTGAGGTTTATCCATAACCTTAGAATTTTAAAATGAATCGAGGGGTTTGTGTTCAAATCAAACATGGGAGTGGCATGGTGTGTGACTTTAATATTAATAACCAGAAGCCGCACCCGGCCTTGCATGGGTAAGTAATGTCAAGCTCATGTTTGCTAGTCTGGCTTCACTGAGCTCTGGTGTTTCACTCGCTCTGAGTCACCAGGTGGCGCTCTCTTTCATACTGTAGTAAAATGGGGTAAAAAAAACAACAAAAGTACCCCTAGGGTCAAAACTTTGCTCAGGAAATTACCTACAGTTTTCTCATGAACAAATGAGGGAGGCGTGTAAATTTTGGCAGAGATTGTTTCAAAACTGTGGTTTTGCATACCGGACATGCACACACACACACACACACACACACACACGGATTTTGAGCCTTATATATTAAATGCATTTTCCTGAGGGTTCAGTGGATGTTTGTTGTCTTTTTGGAAGTCAAATGATTAGGTAAGAAAGCATGGCAACCCTTCTGAGGTAATGGCATTTGTACCCGAGTCAGTGTCGCATCCATCAAAGTGCCCTTCGGTGATCATAATCAAATACCTTCAAACACGAGAGGAGAGGAGCCTGTTTAGCTCACTGAAACTAGACCACCTCGCTAGCGAGTAATGCTATGAGGCGATCTGATTTTGCTCTGCCTAGCTCTGGCTGTTCTTGCACTTCTCTTCATTCTTGTCTAAAGCTGTAAAGAGGCTTAGAGAGTTTATTACCAGCAAATCTGGGTAAGCACTCTGAGCCTGTGATCAGTGAAGAGTACAAGAGAAGAATAAAGTGGATTAAAGTGAATTACAATTTTTAGAAAGTCACACAGCCCAACATTTACACATTTTCCAAACTCTCTTAATCCAATTCAGGGTCCCTGGGAACAGAGGCTATCACAGCAGCATTGGGTACAAAGCAAAAATAATAGTCCATTGCAGGGTCTACTCACACACCACAAAAGATCAACCTAGGGTTAGCAATTGATCTAGCCTGCACATCTTTGGGGATGTTAAAGGAAAACTGGACAAACAAAAACATCACATGGTGGCCACTACATCACAGTACATCTGTTAAAATCAGAAGTTCTGGCCAGTAAACGCTGTTAATATTAGAATGGATAATAAGGATGAACGACTTACCTTGGACCACTCGCGGGCTCTCTGCATTGTGCGGACGGCACTACGCTCCTCAGCATACAGTGCACCAATGAATGAGCCAATTGATGTTCCTCCAATGATGTCGATGGGGATTCCCACTTCTTCCATGGCCTTAATCACGCCAACATGAGAACAACCTCTGAGAGAGAAGGGCACAGAGAATAAGCAAAATGCAATGCACAAAATGTTGTAGACACTAATTGATTAAAATGGGCTGCTCAGACCTGGAGAATGAGAGCAGGACAAGTCCTCAGAGGTAAGTAGATACAGAGCAGACAGACTGATTATACATATATTGTACATTCTGACTCATTTTATTACTTCCCTACTGATCAGTCTGAGCGTACACCACTTAACAGATAATCTATATGACTACTCACCTGCAGCTGGCAGGTAACAGTTCAACTCCAAGTCACTTTCACCGCAATTATGTAAAATGAGGGACAAACTCAATGATGTGCGAAATTAATTGAGTAATAAATATATCCGTAAATTGACTGGTTGACTAATGAAGCAACAAGATAACAGATGAAGGGCTTTCATCCATACATCATAACTTGAATCTGTGTGATTCAAAGTTGCAGGGAGCTGGCCCTTTAACTGGTGACCCACTTAGGCTGTAGCTGGCAATGCCACTTATTCACAACCTAACAGTCATTTAATATGTTCCAAACCAACTACACAGACCTGTCAATGTCAATGCAGCATAAATAAGTAAACTTGACAATAGAATGACCAGACCACAACTCGAACCAAGACTCAATAAAAACATGAAGTAACATTTTACTGTCTGAACAAATGCACCACTTCTACCATACATGTCTCGTCACTTCCAAAAAAGGGAAGTGTGGTGCAATGCCAGTGATTTCCGGTTGGTAAATGACTTGCATCACATTCTCTTCTGTTAGCAGAAGTTGCTTCACCTCACCAGCACTGACATGCTGAGCTCGGAGGTAAAGAGCCCCCTAAAATCCCCCCAGTCCATTTAAGCAGTGAATCCCATATAAAGCTGTGCGACACCTGACACCACCTGATGTCCAGTTTTGGTTACCTGTACATGAATGTGCTGTACAGTACAGGTTTAGTGGAGCTGCTTCAGCCCTCCCTGAGCCCAACACAACTTGTCCTCACCTCTGACCTCTCTCTTCATTCTAGGATAACAAATAACCTGACAAGACATCCAGCTACTGGACATCTTTACAAGCTCCTGTCAAATACACAGAGGACTCCATAGCATTGGGTATTAACGACTGGATGATTAAAGTGAAAGGAGAGCACCTGAGTCTGAGTCACCTGCTGAAGTCCCAGGAAGGTGCCACATTTATTGGCTAAGTAAAACAATACAGAACAGAAGCAATTATGGCAGGAGTGCCACTCCATTACACCCTTCAGGACATACCTGGCTCCCCCACCTCCCAACACAAGGGCAATGCTGTTCCCTGTGAGGACTCGGGCAAGGCGGGAAAAGTCGCTATGCCGGTCAGCTGTCTTTGTAAACACCTTCTCGTACATTTCTCTCTGCAGGGGGAGAAGAAAATAATTCAGCAATATTAAAAGGCTCTCTCCCTTTATCACTTATTTTTCTAATTCCACAAGATAGAAACCGAGCTAAAAAAATCCCGGCTGTTCAAACCTCACCTCTGGATGACAGTCTTTTCAATGAAAATATTAAGCATCCCACAATGCCACACTCACCAGTTTAGGGGGGCTGCGGCGAGAGAAGACTCTACGTGGACACTTAAGGTGCAGATGGCCAGAGCACCAGCTGCGCATGTTCAGCCACTCGACAGTGTGGGCCGGGCCGGGTCCATCCTCCTTATGTAGCAGCACTAACTGCTTGAGAGCACGGACTGCGGTGTTCTCTAACATCTGTTCAAGCTGGTAGAAACAAATCAGACCATGTTAGAAGAATAGCAGTAGAGTGTTGTACCGTGTTAGCCATAGATTGATACAGGGGAAAGTAGGGTGAAATGACTCCTTTTATTGGCTAACTAAATAGATCTATTTAGTTAGCAAATAAAAGGTGTCATTTCACCCTACTTTATCATGTCAGAAGAAGGCATGTGTGAATAAAGGGCAACAGTGACACCAACTGGTCACTTTCACCTTCTCTCCAGAACAATGATGAAGCAAAGACAGAAATCCGATGGAGCCATCATGAGAGTGGCACAGAGGACAGTTTCACAGTAGGACGTAGGATGTGCTTTTTCCTGTCAACGTCAAAACCACCTGGCTCAGCACTTACATCGTGTGAATTGTAAAGCAGTCAAGAAGAGTTCTATTAATTCTCACACCTCAAGCTAAAACAACCCCAAGAATATGAGGGGTGGGCAAGGAGCTGCTAAATCATTGCCAGCTGCATCCTATTAGACCAGTGAGGGTTGTGTGGTGTACCCAACTCTACATTCCAAAGTCCATGGTTCAGAACCCTCCTCTCACTCACTCACTGTGTGACCCTGAGCAGGTTGCTTAATTGGCTTGTGCTCCAACTGCGTAAAAAGCCTAGGGATAGTGTTTGCATTAAAAGGGTGGAATATTAAATAATGGTGGTTTATATGAGAAGACACAAGATACCTCCCCGAGGTTGGGCTCTTGATCGCCAAGACCCACGATCAAAATGCAGTCCGCTTGCCGAATGCAGCGCTGGGTCCATGGGGTCATGGTGTAGTCTGTCTGGTAGAGTACAATGCGGTTGATGTCCTCTTGCTGTGCCAGCCACCCTGAAAGGCGGTATTCATGAATGCTGCATGCAAAAGAGATACAATTTTTAAAGAGTGCAGTGTGTTACTCGGGGTCCTGACTGAGCTTCACTAAAACGGTGACCCAGTACAGACGCTAGAACAGAACTTCATGGTTCTCCTTTAAAACCTCACAGACTGTCCATTTATATGGCTCGGACCACACAAATCGCCAAAAATCATCGTGCCATCTCACATCTTAACTACATGGTGGTTCCCAGATACTACATTTTTGCTCAGTGCTGCCCTCTAAAGCTAACTTAGTTCAGATCCAGTCTCTCATTCTGTTATACTTGCTGCCTTTATGACGCATTATAATTTTTGCATCTACATCATTTATTTGCTTAATTTCTCTGTACTGCTTGGCAGAATGTCTCATGATAGGGTATACTATGAAAGGCACTACAAAATGAATCCTGCCTCACAGGTGAATATAAAGAGCAATTTGACCGCAATCCTTTATTTGAGTCCTACAAAAGTCCAAGTAACTCAGAAGCTAAACACAAGGTTAGAAGTAAGCATTGCGTGTGGCATGAGCGAGATGACCACACTCCACATGGCGACAACCCACATGAACTCCGTCTCTGGACCCATTTTACCTTCTGTTGTGCATTTCATAAGGAACTCAACACTTTCAAAAAAATGAGTTCTCTGTAATTTAAGTATCATAAGAACTTCTTGTGCGCACCAAATGGTTTTTTCCCCAGATTTTGCTGCGTTGGCATTACTTTGTCAAGTGTCAGTGGTGATATGCTACAAAGTATCTGGGAAGAATTAGACAACTGGATTAAAGTGTGCTGTCTGACATAAAGTGCAGTATATTAAGCATATGCAAGATTAAGAAAAAAACTGCAGAATCCCATTAAATATTGGTGCACACTAGTACAAATAAAACAGTGAGCAAGAAATCCATTTTTGGATGCATTTGATTCTTTTGGAATCACCTGGCACTATACATCTCACAGTCTGCCTATCCAGTCGAGCTTCTACTAACAATGCTTCCCTGAAGCTGCACACAGCTCCTCAAACAACCTGTACCACCTCACCTTTAAAATCGCCACTTAAGGATTATCAACATGAGGCAGACAAAACTGAATCCTCCTGCTGCCAAGAAAGCCAAGGGGCAAGTTTGAATAGGATCTTCACAGCAGTCACACCCAAATCCTACCCACCTGTCCAAGGCGGAGGATCCCAGACGCTCTCGGATAATATCACTTGTGAGCAGTAATGTGGGTCCTGTGAATCAAAGCATAAAAGCATCTCAGCTCTCATTAGAAACAGTGTCAGCAACAGAGCTCAGAAGTATCATTAAAACAGACACAATGCTGCGTGCCACGAAGGCTTTGATAAATTTGGGTAAGAACACCAAATAATAGAATGATATCATAACATAACAAAAAGAATTGGCATTGTGAGCCAAACTAGTTAAGAGCTTTCCAAACCACTGCTTTGAAGATCCTTAAACATTTCAAGTGATTCTCATCTTCTGGTCTGTCCACTTTGGATATTCGACTAAAATGTCTCCTGAACTTTCATCTAAATGTAAGCCTAGTCAATGCTAAGTGAAATCCTGTTGTGACTGTAGAAGCAAATTCTGCTTTCCAAAATCCCTTTACAATTTAATTAATTTTTTAAATCTGAATTTACAACTCCCTGTGGTGTCTCCATTTTAGCACAATTAGGTTCTTACTGAGGTGTCCACTCCGCCACTCCAGTTAACACACTGTTGTCTCCTATACCAAAGTGGATCTCTGACATGAGTGCAACTGTGGAGGCACCTCATGAATTGGTCAAGCATGTTAGATTATCAATCCATCCCTTTTCTAACCTGCTTATCCAGGACAGAGTCACAGGGAGACAGGCCTATCCCTGCAGCAGTGAAGGGGCCAATTTATCAGAGTATAACTTGCACTGAACCAGACTCACTCTTGCAGAGGCAGTGCAGAATTACCATTTAACTCAACACACAAGTCTTTGACATTTGATAGAAAACACACCTGTGTTTGCATTTAGAAATGAGAAACTCCATACAGACAGCACAGCGCTAACCTCTATGCTATCATAATTAAGGAACCTCCATTTCTAATTAGGATGTCACATGACATTGCCTAGAGCACCCTGCCCAACTCTTACAGAATTAACATCCTAAATTCAAAACAGATAAATATTTCCACCAGTTCTGTGCTGCAGAATTTTGGAAGTGAGAGGCCTGTTTAAGTAGGAAGCTCAATATGAAGACAGAAGCAACAGCTCGATAAAGAGAGAAGCTGTAATGAATTCTCTCAAGGACTGCACTTCATGAGCAGCTCAGCTCAACAACTTTGTTTTAAACTAACTTCCCCATTCAGAAAGACAGAAAAAAGACAGATAAAAAATACAGCTGGTACCATTTGGCCAAATTTGAGACTCCTGCCCTAAACAATATGAATTGTTTAATTGCTCCACTTACCAATGGCACTCAGAGCATGGTACAACTCCAGATTGAAAGCGTTGATTGGCACATCATCACAGACAGGCAGCACTGCCACTGTAGACAGATTGCTGGCAGGATTGGTCACATCATGGCTGGAGGCCATGCCAGAACCTACAACAGAAAGTCAGCACAAGAGAAGAAATGTCAGCTAAAATGCCAAATGAGTCAGAGGCACAGGGTCAACGGTCCTCCCCTAGAGGTGCCACATTTCTTAAGAGCCATGATGTGAGGCACTTCAGTTTTACTCTGTTCGGTTCCAAGCTACTTTTTCATATTCTGGACACTGCGTATTAAATCTAGCACAAGACATTATTCAATAATTTCTCCTCATCTCATGGCTTAATTCGGTATCTCTTGGATTGTATTTTACTGGTGAAAGTGCTTTGTGCTACAAGGTCTCATTTAAACCTGAGCAAAAGCTGATTGATTATTTAGATGATGTGCTGTACATGAAATTAATGCTAATTCTGCAATATTGTAAAATTGTTTAATTCCATTTTTTCACTTTTAGATAATATATTTTGAAAAGCTTGGTAAACACAACAGGACGTGATGTTTAACTGTTAAAATGAGAGCAATTGACTGGACCAATGAACCATGAGTCATTAGACCAACAGTAGTTTCCCATCTAAATGACACTCACACAGACGATAAACGTTAAGTGACCAGTGTAAAGGACTACATATAAATTGTCTCGAAAAAACAGAGTTTGTATTAACTTATCCACTTTTATTATGTTCTGCCCATCAGCTGAATGACATGGAGTCTACCCCCCTGCAAACACCGTCTTTTTTTCTCACTTGTGATCCCCATATTCCTTCGCCACCACATGCTTTTTTGCTCAAGTAATCTCAAAGCACAAATCACAAAGACACTCTGGACATTACTCCCCGCCCCCATCCCCAGCCCGTTCTTCACACCTGAAAAAGGTCCTCTGACTTGCTGCAGGTTTCCCAGGATCTTCTGCCCAAGGAGGTGGATCAGCCTTGTTACAACCTAATGGGAGGAAGAAGGTACGGCAGTTAGTCATAAGATACCGGACAGCCCCAGAGGCTTTCATTCTGATTACATCAGATCTGGTCAGGAGCCCACTGGACAACACCACCTACTGAAAATCCAGAAACTCCTCTATCTACTCCGCTTTCTACCTAACGCTGTGAAGTAGCTTCATCCATCACGAGTCTTACACCTGGCAGGTTGAAAAAAGTGCAACCAAGAGTCCTCCAAAGTCTGAACACAAGAATGGCTTTAAAAAAGGAAGCCATTCGATCCATCTTTGTCCTAAATGAACAGTTATCTGAGAAAGTCATGCAATATATTCTTGATGCTCATACAGTACATCTCCCCAAGAAAACAAAACCATGAATTTTTAATACTACCCTGACAACACTTGCTCCAGAACCACCAGCCTTGAGAACCCCAACTTTATCAACCCACCACACCTGTGGATATCTTCTCTTGATGTTGTTCAGTGTTCCCTCGGGCAGCTTCACAAGTTCTGTGTCTCTCACTGCATGGACCGTGGTGGCACGTGGCTGTCGGGTCAGAGCTTCTACCTAGCAAAATGAAAAAAAGACTGTCACCTTTTAAGGTCCAAGGTGCAATGATATCCCTGGAAGTGATGCCCTTAAACTGACCAAGTTACATATGGACAGACTGATGACAGGCAACTCCTTAATGATTTGGATTCTGATACATAACCTTGTCAGTTGATCCATAATCCGTCTGACCAAGCATTTGAAAGGTGTAAAGATAAACCTGACTGTTTGGCTAAACAAATCTGGCAAAATGTGATTAGCTAAACATGGACAGTCAAACATACCTGGCAAAGATGATAGTCCAAAGCCAATCGTATAAACATAACCAACGAACGCGGCTTTCAAAACTTAAATGTTAATTCAGTCTAGTTTGTCATTCACCCAAGCATTTTCTCGAGCAAAGAACAAAAAACAAGCATGAAGGTAACCAACACAGGCAAAACAATCTCATGGAAAAGAAATTAAAGGTACCCAATCCCTTCATTTTGTGATAGAATGCACAAAGGCAAATGTCAAACCCCTTCAGACTTACCACCCCGATGAGATCTCCTCTGCCATACTCGCCAACTAGTTCCTTCTTGCCATTTGACTTGAGGATCACAGATCTCAGGCGACCATTAAGGACGATGTAGGTGCAGTCAGACCGGTCACCCTGCCTGTATGAGAAAGGAGAATCTTGGAAGAAGAGGAGGCGCTACACCTGATGGCTGCAAAAGATGCCAAACATGATTGACCTCTGTAATGCATACACTGTCCTATTCCTCCTTGTTCCTTACCTGCCTCAATCAACATTTACTTTATTTAGAAGGAAGCACAAATACAAATGAAATTAAAAAAAATTACTGTAGAAATTAATTCACACACCAAATGTAAATAAAGGAGGTGGCAACCAAGTTAGCACATCACATCAAAAAGATAAAGCGAAGCCTTACTAACTAAATAGCACAGTGTAGATGTTGAGAATGATGAAGAATATGCAGGGTGGCATGAAATCACAAAGAAATCATAAGGAATACCCAACTCCTCAAGAGGTGAAAAGAGCTCAGCCCCACAGGTAAGCAAAAGAGCATTTTAAAGTATAACACAACTGCAGATGAGGGTTCATGGATGGTGTATAGCTACAAAAATATGGAGAATCCAATTAAAATATTCAGTAGAGAGGGTAATAATCAGATCAAATATAAGCTTTAAAAATTAAGTTTACTGGGAAATAAAATAAGTTTATGGATGTGTTGTGAAATTTTATAAAGCATTATGAGATACCCTGCATAAGCTCTTTGCACTATACGATATTTAGCCCGAGGCCATTAATGTTCTGACTGTAGCTTTCCACTTCGAGACAGTAATTCTTTTTTTTTCCCAGCCTTATTGCTTCTCAGTTTATCACGAACGCTCAGGCATAATGAACTAACTCTGTGAAAAACAAGGAAGAACTTCGGGGGCAGTAACCATAGTTATGCAAGATAAATAACGATTCCGCAAGAATCGGCCTTCAAAGGTTGAATTGTTTTACTTCACTTTATAAATCAGAGTGTACTTGGCAATAAGTTTCAGAACACTTCCTAGAGTCCTGTATTTCTCTATTTGTGTCAATAAAACAAAGAGCCTTCACTGCTGCGATGTCCAGTCTGATTTTTTCCAGTGTGAAGAATTTTAAAATAAAGCTCGCTAGGAAAGATTTACATAAAAATTAATGGTATGGGCAAATTTGATACGCATCACAATAAACTTGAATCTGATACTTGACTCACAATACATTAATGTAATCTTGATTTAGTTTTAAAATATTAAGTATTGTGACTAAGATTTACTTCATATTTCTTTTTAGTCCAAATGAAGTTAAATTAAGGAAAAAAATGTCAATCTGTTGCAAAAAAAACCTCTGACACAATCCATCTTACATTTAAATAAGCTGTGTGTCTTATTTCAAGTACCTCAGTAGTGTCCACCTTAAGACTGGGAACACTCTATTATTATATATGACACTCACTGGAATACCATCTAAATTTGGTTCCGAATGAGTCCTTGTGTGGCCTTATATTTGTTGACGGGCTGTCAACCAATAGAGATGAAAATGTTCATATGTATGTGTATTCAAGTCCAAATATACACAAACATCAAATTCTTCGCAGATTTGTAGGTTACTCTGACTAGGTGATGATGAAATAACATTAAGTAAACAGGCGGACCCTCCTCAAGAGATCACACAAAGAACAGATGCTAACCTGTAAAGAGCTCGCCCAGCCTCCACTGCCATCCAGTCAATAGCAAAGTCCATCTGCCGGACAAAGGACGACATCCGGATGGCCACTGTGTGTGCTGCACTTAGGACAACACTGGGCTGCTCACGCATTATCCTGCAAGAAATATACAACAGTTAAGGCTATAAATTACAAATGTAGCTTTCTGACCTCGCTGCAGAGAACAATATGCTCACTCATAAAAGTCCGACTTAGAAATCTTGAGAAAAGTGCAGTCCCGGATGGCCTTGATGGTGAAGATGAGGGGTTCCCCAGTCAGTACAGCCAGCTGCCCCACCATCTCTCCAGGCTGGGTGACAAACAAGCACACATCCTCCTGTTTATCAATCATCCTCTGATACACGTGAAGGCAGCCCAGCAGCACAAAGTGAAGGCTTACATCCTGCAAGAGGCATCAATGAGAAGCAGCTCAATGTATCAGGTGGCTGGAAGACTTGGTCAGATGTAGACATCAAAGTTATAGTGAGAAGGTACAACTCCCATTCTGACAGTAACCCCAGATATGCCACAGTCTTTGAAATTTAAATGAGGTACAGGGCTAGGCCACAACTTTCTTCTGAATTGGCACCTGATTTTGAGTCTCCAAAACTGGAAACCCAATGTGACCTTCACTGACTTTTCAGAGGACAACTGACTGGGTGGCTTTGACTGCAACAGCCACACTGTGTGTAGGACACCCTATCACACCCCACAAGAAACGCATATGAGTTATAAGCAGACCTCCTGCAGCACAACTGTCAGCATGTTCAAACATCCTCAGTTCAATGTGCATCTCTTCTTCCACTGTACTAAACCTTGTTCTTAATTTTTATCCCACCTTTTTACAATTGAATACTCCGTTTTCGGGAAGTGAAACCTCCTCATGGTTAAGGAGTTGAGCGGCAACTTTTGAGAGTGCCTGTTCAGTCCTCACCTTTGACTTTTTGTGCCATCACGAGAGAGTCCTCTCACCTGACAGGGCCCACAGTGTACAGAAAAAAGACACAAACTGGATTTTCTAATTCATAAAGAAGCAATTCAATTCAGTTTATTTTTATATAAAACCCCATCACTGAGTGCAGGCTCAGAGCACTGTAAAAAGTTCACAGGTAAATGGAATTACAGACTTTACAAATTAATAATTATATAATGAATACACCGAAAGGGACAAATTTGTTTATGCAGACGGGAAAACAAATGGAGCTTAACAATATCTGTTTATCAGTTAATTGTGGAACTATGGCCAGTTGACAACAACGGAGGAAAGGAAAAATAAAAACTCTAGTCAGCAGGATCCCTGGGGGGAAAAAAAAACCTCTGAGTGTCCACAGTCAGATATAACAGAGAGGACACTTTTAGATGCTCACACATTCAAGACAATCATTCACAGCTCCAGCTCTAGATGCAATTTTATAAAATTCAAATTGCCTGTCCATGTTCCATCCACAATTCATTAAAGTATTTTCAGATGCCCATGGTACTTCTCTAGTATTCTGAATGTCTTTTATTATTTTTTTATACTGTTTAGAGCCGACATTCCCTTGGAAGAGTGACGTGTTGGGTGGCTAAATAGAAGCCAGAGACAGAAGGAACACTAAATCAACAGGACAAGGAAAGGGCTGATAGTGGCCTACTGGAGGACTTTTTCTCAGAAAGCATCCTGACCAGGTTGAAAACCGGGGACAAGGTGCCCTTAGGCTACAAAAATCACCAGCGGTGCCTTCCTTTAAACTAAAGCAAAGATAAGACTGTGAGCCCCTTCACTCACCTGATCTCCTTGTCGTGCAAGAACAGTCCCGGCCTTGGCATGATGCAGTGTAACCCGACCGTTTAATAGAGAGGCGTCCTGAAACACAAAATTCCTGTTACTCTTGGCTTTTTCAATGAAGAATGCTAAAGTATGAAGTTTTTGCTGCTTAGGTGACATGTTTAGTGCAGACTGTGGTGTGGGCATAGTATTGACAGCAAGGGTGAGAGATACCATCCTTCATTCTGACATTTAAAGGCCCCTTTCTAGTACTGCAGAGAACAGTTTTTAAAAGTTGTAAGTGGTGTAGTATGGGAATGAGATTTGGCTGATGAAAGCAGAACATTAAGCAATGTTGGAAAGAAAACAGATGAGAAAAACTATTTGGATGTGTGATCTGTCACAGAGTAAGACGAAGAGGAATGCCGAGCTATGAAAAAGACTAGGTATGGAGCCAACAGGCGATATGCTAAAGAGATACAGACTAAGGTGGTTTTGGTATGTGGAGCAAAAAGCAGGATGAAGAGGAGAGATAAGATGGAGGTGGAAGGGATGAGACCCAGAGGAAGACCAAAGATGTGGTTGAAGGTGCCAAGGACCACGGAGAGAAAAAAAAAACATCTGAGGGGCAACTGGCTAACCTGGATAAACACGGTTAAATCATTGCAGTTGATGATGTGATCAAGTTCAAGTCGGAGGGGCAGTATTCATTTAATATCTCCTGTAAATTCCTCCTCTTGGCTAATCAGTCACTTGCTAATCTGCATTTGGTCTGTGACATTTCTTAGTCCCAGGCACACCAGTGGATCTCTGCCTGTCTTTACACTCCATTCTTGTAAACTGTTGACATATCTAGCAGACATTCAAGTCAAAGGCCATCAGAGTAATAATGTTCACTTACCTCGATGCACATGAGTCGCAGAATTTCGTTTTTGGCTTCTTCAAAGAGACTTGATGTTTGCCGCCCTAGCAATGGTTCAAATAAACTGTCTGCCGAGTCCTCATCAGGGTACAGGAACACCCCAGACGGTTGCTCCTCCACCATCACAGACTTCCTTTCCCGTGGTTCCTGAGAAATGGACTGAAAGGAAATGATTGTTAAGAAAAGTCACCTCTTTGTTGATCTGCAGACTAAAGCTTGGCAAAAGAAAACAAGAATTTTTCAGAGGAGCAGAGGGGAAACAAAAGTAGAGCTTTGTGTGAGACTAGTGGTTTAAGGAAACTTCTGTCCTCTGTGATGGCAGACATGTAGTGTAGGCTTGGGCCGCCAGTGGCTACAAATTTTCATACTTTGCCAAAAGACAACTAAATATGACTTCAGAAAATGAAGGGCCCTTATTGGTGGAAAAAAAGCAGAGAATGAGAGGCAGAGGAGAAAGAATAACCAGACCAGATGAGGGGGTATATTGGTAAGCAATGTCAGCAAACCACCATAATTCAAGCTGATCCCACATATAGCATCACCATTCACATGGGAGTAAATGATAAACTCTGTCCAGGGCAAGGAGAACTTGCCAAACTTTCAACCCTGGGGTAGAAGGACAGACACTGAGACTGAGTGGAGGTATAAAGGCACATCTGTGGAACCCCCAGTGAATTAAGACTACAGACAGAGAACAGCTAAAAGAAACTTTATGAAATGGAATTTCATTTTACAAAGAGCTCTTTTGTGTTCTAGTAATAATGTTGTCCTACAGCCAAGGTGGGGCCTATAGGTGGTACCATGGTGGCATGTGTCACTCCTCTTCCTCTTACTCGTGTGAAGGCTGGTGGTCCAGAGGTGCCGTCATCCTGCTGGAAGACCAAGATTCTTCCTCGCTCATAGGCCATGTCAAAGTCAGATCGACGCCCCCTTTGCATCCCTAAAGGAGCAAAAACAAACATTAGCAGATGGAAGTTATGATCCTCATCCTCCTTCGCCATTTTGGAGAGGATAAGGCTGAAGTAACAATGTAAGACTGTGGCTTAGGTTCCCATCTACAACCCTGCCATGTTTTCAGGCTTCCTGGCTAAATTTTGCGAAACAGACAAGAAATGATAGGATATGGCATTGTGAAAGTCTGCACACCCTTGGATGTTTTTCACAATTCTTCTCAACAACATTACGACATATAGATTATATGAAAATTACAATGTTACCACAGGCTCTAGCAATCTAAATCAGGAAACCTTGGCACAATTTCTCTAATAGTCACTGGCTTATTAATACAGTACCTGAGATATCGACAGGCATGGAGACAGCTCTGCTAAGGGTTGGTACTGTGGTGCCTTCCTGCAATGCCATTTTGACATTATCACCTGCAGGTTAAAAAACACAAAATCACAGTTTACTGCATTATATCATCTACCAGCTAGCTCATTTAATTGTTTATGGGCTAAGATTTAATGAAATTAAAGCATTATGCAGGTAACTGAGCAAGGACCAGCTGAATTATACACACCCTGTAAACATACAGCACTGACTCTGTATGGCCCCTTTGGCACTTCTACATATATTGGGGCCCCAAGATGGCTAAGAAGTTGGATCAAAGGTTCAATCCCTTACCACTCACTCCACGTATAACCTTGAATGAGTTGCAACACCAGCAGTGCCCACATGGTGCAAATATATAAACATTCTGCACCTGTATGTGGTGGAACAGAGAGTCTACAGAAGGAAAGCTTCTATTTAGTTCAGTTTATTCCCACAAGTTCTTATGAATGATCCCACCCCTCATCTTCCTTCAAATGACAAGTACAGCATCTGACACATGAGCCTGATGAGTGCTTTACAGGGTCTGAGAGAAGGGAATACGAGGGGGAGAGCATTTAAGGTTGTACAGATACAAGCTACATTTCCCTGAGAAGACAATTTAAATGAAGCCGATCATTGGAAGCAACTACTGGAGCCACCATGAATTAAGGCAAAATGCCTTCCTTTCTCTTGTTCTTGTGACTGCCCAATCATATTTTTCACCATATTAAATGAGGTTTCCCATTCTGGACCTCAGTCCTTTCCATGCTTACCTTGTATTTTATTTTACAACTGATAAAGGCAGAGTAATGAATGAAATGAGTAAAAAAAGAAGGGATGTGCGATGGTTGGATCTGGATGAAATAGGACAACATGTTGGTTTCATTGCTAGCACTCACACAGCTCTTTGGTGGCTGTCACCTCCCCTGGTTTACCAGCATTCTCCTCAGTGGTGCATACGCTGCTGAAACGCTTGCTATGCCTGATGGGACTGGTCCGGGCCTGGTGGAGTGACTGAGGCTGCAAACGAAGAGGCTGCATCTCCTGAGAAGAACAGAAAAGGCTTGGAGTTCCACATCCAACTACAAAGCGCACAGCATTTTTTTTTTTTCTTTTCAAAAGCACACACTGGTATCATTCGTCTAGGCTAGAAGTAAACTTGTGCCAGGTATAATGTGCCAACGTCAGCAGAACATTTAAACGCTACATTAAGTCACAAAGAATTATCATTTTTAGAAACACAGAAACAAGAGCAAGTAGTAAATACGGTAAGCGGATATGCATTTCCTAATTATTGAAATGAATTCTATATATTAATACAGTGGTGTGAAAAACTATTTGCCCCCTTCCTGATTTCTTATTCTTTTGCATGTTTGTCACACAAAATGTTTCTGATCATCAAACACATGTAACCATTAGTCAAATATAACACAAGTAAACACAAAATGCAGTTTTTAAATGATAGTTTTTATTATTTAGGGAGAAAAAAAATCCAAACCCACATGTCCCTGTGTGAAAAAGTAATTGCCCCCTGAACCTAATAACTGGTTGGGCCACCCTTAGCAGCAATAACTGCAATCAAGCGTTTGCGATAACTTGCAATGAGTCTTTTACAGCGCTCTGGAGGAATTTTGGCCCACTCATCTTTGCAGAATTGTTGTAATTCAGCTTTATTTGAGGGTTTTCTAGCATGAACCGCCTTTTTAAGGTCATGCCATAGCATCTCAATTGGATTCAGGTCAGGACTTTGACTAGGCCACTCCAAAATCTTTATTTTGTTTTTCTTCAGCCATTCAGAGGTGGATTTGCTGGTGTGTTTTGGGTCATTGTCCTGTTTCAGCACCCAAGATCGCTTCAGCTTGAGTTGACGAACAGATGGTCGGACATTCTCCTTCAGGATTTTTTGGTAGACAGTAGAATTCATGGTTCCATCTATCACAGCAAGCCTTTCAGGTCCTGAAGCAGCAAAACAACCCCAGACCATCACACTACCACCACCATATTTTACTGTTGGTATGATGTTCTTTTTCTGAAATGCTGTGTTCCTTTTACGCCAGATGTAACGATATTTGCCTTCCAAAAAGTTCAACTTTTGTCTCATCAGTCCACAAGGTATTTTCCCAAAAGTCTTGGCAATCATTGAGATGTTTCTTAGCAAAATTGAGACGAGCCCTAATGTTCTTTTTGCTTAACAGTGGTTTGCGTCTTGGAAATCTGCCATGCAGGATGTTTTTGCCCAGTCTCTTTCTTATGGTGGAGTCGTGAACACTGAACTTAATTGAGGCAAGTGAGGCCTGCAGTTCTTTAGACGTTGTCCTGGGGTCTTTTGTGACCTCTCGGATGAGTCTTCTCTGCGCTCTTGGGGTAATTTTGGTCAGCCGGCCACTCCTGGGAAGGTTCACCACTGTTCCATGTTTTTGCCATTTGTGGATAATGGCTCTCACTGTGGTTCGCTGGAGTCCCAAAGCTTTAGAAATGGCTTTATAACCTTTACCAGACTGATAGATCTCAATTACTTCTGTTCTCATTTGTTCCTGAATTTCTTTGGATCTTGGCATGATGTCTAGCTTTTGAGGTGCTTTTGGTCTACTTCTCTGTGTCAGGCAGCTCCTATTTAAGTGATTTCTTGATTGAAACAGGTGTGGCAGTAATCAGGCCTGGGGGTGGCTACGGAAATTGAACTCAGGTGTGATACACCACAGTTAGTTTATTTTTTAACAAGGGGGCAATTACTTTTTCACACAGGGCCATGTAGGTTTGGATTTTTTTTCTCCCTAAATAATAAAAACCATCATTTAAAAACTGCATTTTGTGTTTACTTGTGTTATATTTGACTAATGGTTACATGTGTTTGATGATCAGAAACATTTTGTGTGACAAACATGCAAAAGAATAAGAAATCAGGAAGGGGGCAAATAGTTTTTCACACCACTGTATGTTCTTGCTTATCATGGTGCCAGAGAGTGGCGATGTGTTGCTTGTTGTTTGGACATACAAGAAAGAATTTCGCTACACGCATGACAATGACTACTAGTACTACTATAACCATCAATAAAGTGTAACTAATAACCAAAATAATAACAGCAGTATGTTTGCTTATATAATACACCCACCTCTTTTTTTAATTTATTTTTTTTTCTTGCCCACCCAGCACTGGATGCCAAGCTGAAATCCCCACTTTGCCCATGCAAAACACTTACATGACTGAACAACTCATTTGTCAGGCCAAGGTAATTGTGCAAGGCCAGAACAGTGACCCTCTGCAAGCGGACCATGATGATCTGAAAAAGCAGGACAAAATACTTATAGTCCAACAGTGGAACAGCACTGCTT
This sequence comes from Polypterus bichir lapradei, assembly GCA_026402145.1. Classification (NCBI taxonomy): domain Eukaryota; kingdom Metazoa; phylum Chordata; class Cladistia; order Polypteriformes; family Polypteridae; genus Polypterus; species Polypterus bichir. Next base: position 1,743,780 of record JANRMT010062830.1, read on the forward strand.
GTGAGAGCCCTGAGCCATCACATCACCAATTACTAAAGAGGCTTCAGGATGTTGTTTCTCAAGGTTTCTAGATTAAACACCACAAAAACTCTACCACACCATTAGAGCCCAAGGCACACATACATGTTTGGACGAAGTAGAGTGAATGAACAAACTAAACTGTGACGTGACTGTCAGCTCGCGCCTCACCCAATCTGACACCTACCAGGTGGCAAGATACAAAGTGCCTGATAGCAACATTAACTCAGGACTGTTTTAAAGAAGGAGACATACACCCTTTTTAGACTTCTGTAGCATTTTAAATTCAAAGGTACAAGTCAGAACCCTTGGACCATCTCAACCTGCTCTCCTGTACTGTACAAGTTTACATTAGTCCCCTGCTGCTACTGCTTAATTCAGCTTGCCATTTTCTTTCCACTGTGAACTTTTAGGTAGGTTTTATTTTCTGCATCATTGAGACCATAGCAAAGACATGGCCATCCCTTGCACACATAAGACCCAGACACATGGTCCATTCCCTGTACCTGCACCACGCGGACCAGGCTCTCGGGGTACTTTTCAAAGATTGACAGGAAAGCTTCTACTGGGAGCCTAAGAACAGTGGATACATCAGCAGCACGGGCAGACACCGTCTTATAGGGCTTCTGGTGACCCTGCAACACATGGGTGGAACTTGTTACTACCTGCATTATGCAACCACATACAAGATAAGCTTATAAATCAAGAGAGAGAAGACTCACCGTAATAACATCGAGGATGCTGAGAAGACTGTGGACACTGTCTCCTGGAAACACCTCTTTCAACACGGCATCCTTCCCATCCTTCAATGCAGACAACAAAGCACAACAAGGAAATACAAAGAAAAACAATCCCATTAGATTAACTCTTGCATTTGCTTGCTCCTCTTTGCTTTCCCACTGAGACATAAGGGAGTGGAAGTCACACAGTTTAATATTCTCTGACTTGGTAAAATAAAGGCATCTAATACTTGGGGATACACCCTCACCTTCAGACACATATTTTTTATAGCGGAGAGATATAACAACTCCCAGAATGACACCAGAATGCATAGAGGACAGGAAGAAACAAACAAGGACGACAAATCAACTCCATCTCCACATACACTTTTGTATTCTTTTCAGTCATGGCTATTTGTTTATTATCACCATGAGGTGAATTTCAAAGAGGGTGACCCCTAGTGGCTCAAGTGCCATGTTACAAATCAAGAGGATACAGGTTGAACCATCACCACTGGCCTCTTATGTGAAACTAATCAAGTCTGCGAAGACTTGCACTGTGTGAATAACTGAATTATACTAACAGAGTTTATGAACTCACTTTATAATACAGAAGGGTTCACTTCCCTCCAAAATGAATGCACTTTCTGGTGCTCCAACTACACAAGTATGACGGCAGTTGTGTCATAAAGACTCCTGTAAATGTGATCTGTAAACTAACAGGGGATTATTGTTTGTACATTGAGCACTTATTCAACTCCATATTCAGTGGTTCCTCCTTAGTAATGTGCTGCTTAGGTTAAGTGGTGATTCCAAATTGAAGCCAAGGGAGTAGGTGGCCGAGTGTACTGTATGTACTAAAGGGCCCTGCCATTAGGGGTATGTATATAGGTTGTTTATCTTATTCAAATAATCAGGAAAATAGCAGCAGTAGAGTAATTAAAACTTTCAGCAAAGATTATCTTTTACCAACTTTTTGCACCACAGTTTGAGCAGCCTGGATTCAAATCTGCACTTTGTTGTTGTCTACTGTGAAGTCTGCACATTTTCCAAGTGTTTGTGTGATATTTTCCACCCACATCCCCAAAGACACACTGCTTAGGTTAATTATCAAATCCAAAATGGCCCTGGGTGCGCATGAGCATTCAGTTGGCTCCAGTCAGGAATGATTCTTCTCTCAAATATCTTTGTATTGGATTAAGCAGGTTTGAGAATGTCATGATTATTCATGGGTGACCTCTAGTGGCTATCCCGATGAATTATCACAAGGTAAGACTAGCCAAGTGTGGAAGCCTCCAAGTTCCTACCAATAGTTACTGCAATTTAAGTGTTTATTCCTATAGGAACAGGTAGTGCACAACTTGTGTGCACAACACCCTGACCCACGCCATTTGCAACTTCATTCATGATCAGTAAAGTTTTTATTACTGTAGTGGAGACAAGAGTCCAGACAGGAAAGTGACAGGTTGAAGTTGTTATGAACTTGAGAATCAACCTTCATGCAGGGTCACAGAGTGGTGGGAATTTGACTGAAACCTTTATATTTTAATGAGGAGTATTCTCGCCATTGGAATACAACATTCATCAAAAAGTAGTAAGAATCTGTGTATTATATGAGTCACTACTTATGATGTATGGGTTCTCATATTGTGGTGAGAACAACTGTTGACTTTTTGTGTTTGATCTTTCTAGGCTTTTCTGGGACAGCTTCAGAGGCACTTTGATCACATGTTGCTCAACTGTTTTCTTAATGTTGGTCTAGACGTTATCCCTCAACATCCCTCCAATCCCAGAGCCATACCTGTCCAGCTAAACAGAGCTCCAGCTTGCCATCTTGCACAACATAGATGCTGCTGTCGGGCTGGCCAGGACGAAACACATACTCGCCCTGCTGAAATTTCAGGAACACCATGTGCTTGCAGAGCTCCAGGAACAGAGGCTTTTCAAAATGTCCCAGCACCCTGTATGTTGAAAAAGGAAACCTAACATGACAGGCTGAAGCTAATATGTTAGGAGATATCAGGGCAGCTGGTTCAGCTTCTCTGTTGGTTTCATGTTCCAGCTAAAGAAGTTACTCGCTTTGAGCCATTAGGAGTTTTTCAGTCAAATGACTCTGTGGTTTATGACACAGTCCGGCAAAATGTGTGTGAAGTACTGGTTTCTATGTTGAAAGTCTCAGGTTTTACCGGAAAAGAAACCAAAATTAAGTAATTAATAAATTAAGGAAGTAAGTAAAAACAACTTGACCTGACATTCTTGAGCATGTAGAGGACCTCAGAGGGTAGGTGAGAGTTGGCCACATCAAACTCAGTCAGATCTGCCTCTAGGACAGAAGGTGGGGGTTCTTTTTGTTGCAGGGTGGGGACTTCTTTCCTGAACTGAAGGATCCTGGTTAGACCAAAAAAAAAAAAAAAGATCTTGCAAGTAAATGATCTGAAATCAAAATCGGGAAGATTTCACCAGTACAGGGCACCACATACCAGTCCTGCATACTAACAAGTGTCACAGTTAAGCACATTTTTAAATGAACAGTCACATGAAATATAAAATTGTGACAAAAGCCTATGGACAAAAGTGTAAAAGTAGGTAAAGCCATCTGACGAGAATGCCATTAGGAATGGGTTTTTTATTTTTATATAATATGTATTTATTTATTTATTTGTTTGGTTATGTATTTCTTTATTTTCTGAGCTTCTGTAAAGTCCTGAGGACAAATAAGGCATCATCTATGTATCTAACGTGGCATCTCTTTTCTTGCAAGTTCCTTTTTGCTCTGAGGTTGTAGACTTTTTTTGCCTTGTTCTTTTTTGATTTGCAGAAATTAAAAACCACAAGAGAAAAGTTTTCATGCGAAGAAGGCATTCAGCTCATCAATTCCTATTCCTGAACGCCTAAATGAATATCGAGTAGGCCTTGAAATGTCCCCAAAGGGCTTCTTTCAATCTCATGGTTCTGACACTATTGTGAAATTTACACATAATCAGCTTTCACTGGTGCCATTAGGCAGCTGCTCACGGTAAAAAAGTAATTTAATTGTAGTTCCTTCCCTAATGGTGGGACAGAAATCCCATTACATCTGGTAGTTCTAATGTTCTGACACCCTTCTCATAATATGGTCATCAGAAATGCTCCTAGCATACTGGATGACACCTCACAAATTTATTAAACAGCATCAGAAAGGCCCTTCAAGACCATCTTGTCATTTGGTAATACTTACTTTTTGGCAATGTTGAACATCTTTTGCTTCTTTTTCAAGCGTGGTCTGGAGGCAGTGGTTCCAACCAAAGATGAGGTGGACTGGGAAACCTGAAATACACATGACTGTATCAGACATCATTTGATACCAAGCTTTTAACACTAACCCTGATTATAACTGAGCTTCATTTTAGACCAAAACCAGCCATATGAATAAACCAGAGGAGTGGTGATTATTCAGAGCACAGCAGAGAAAAAATAATTGGGGATTATTCCTCAGTTTTCAAGTTTTTCATCTGTGTCTCTTTATAGTGCATTGTGATCTGCATAGGTGCCTTCATACGCATGCTCCTGGATTCAGAATCTACATAAACATACATTAGAATTAAAATAAGCTTTAGTATCTCAAATTTAAAATAGGGATTAACAACAGTAGCACACGTGTGAGGTGGTCATTGGTCTCCTCATAGCCATATGGAGACCGTGTACTGTACATGTACTAAGGACACCTCAGTCAAGCTCACACCACATGTGGAGTCCCTGCCTGGCAATTTGTTTAAAGACTCACAGCAACATAAGAAAGACAAATTGCGTAGAACAGACAGTCTGTTGAGCTTTCTGGGACAGAGGACGTATCCTACAACTCTCATCACAGATACTTCAAAAGCTGTCAGGATTTTCCCTCAGTCACATGACTCTGGTGTTTAAGTCACAGTGCCACAAAATGTGTGTGAAATACTGGAGTCTGTCATGAAAGAGCTTCCCGTAATTTCCACTAGTGTCCCAAACCACAAGATTCAAAGTGTCGCAAGAAGTACAGATAATCAGTAATCATGATGTCAATGTGATTTACGGTTTAAATTGCTTTGACGACATCCATCCATCCCTTCCTCCATTCTCTAATCCATTTATTCAGTGGTGAGACAGTTCCTTGTGACCCTGGACTGAATAAATGAGGAGTGATGTGCTTTTTTTCTGGTTTCAAACATTTACTGTACACATAGATTTCAGTGCGTGTTTATACACATGTATTTAAGTATATCATTTGTAATAGAAAATCATTCTACTTAAAGTTGGACTAAAACAAAAAACCCTTCATCATTAAATGTATGTCTCCTGAAAAAACAAATCATTCAACAGAAATGACAAGCTGATGCTGCATTAAGACATTGGAGGATCAGAGACATGTCAGGGATCCACAGACACTCATAGGGATGTGTAATTCCTTCATCCTGTCACAGCAGGACAGGTCCTGGGATGTTCACTTTTGCATCTCTCTCTAAATTCTGCTACACCAGCCTACTGTTCATAGACTACTGCTCAGCATTTGCATGTATTGTTCAAAGTGTAATTCTAATCACTGGGTAGCGCTTTGCACTTGTCTACATTAAATTAGATTTACATAGGCACTTTCCAGATGTAAAAACTAACTAAAACATTTCTGATTTACTTCTATTGCTCCTACAATACTGGCCACCACATTAATTTTGGCCTCATTTGTTCATAAGATTGCTCACAAAATTAAAATTAAACCTCTCATTGGAAATTAGAACACATCAACTTAAATCACAGATCTCCTCTGATGTCACAACTTCATTCCTCCATTATCTGCACTCATAGTCTCCTGCACACTGCCCATTATAATACTGAAAGTTACCTCTAACAACTCTTTCTAGGTTGAGAGTTAGTTTTTAGGTGCAGAATCAAATGCATGGCTTTTCTGAAAGTCTCAGGTAAACCCAGTCATACGGCCTGATTTTGTTTACCACTCCATATGAAGTGAAATGACTTTGTCTCATAAGATCCTCCTAAACCAACATTAACTGAAGAATTGGGAATCATATTTCCATGGTAATCTCATGGAACCAAACTTCATTCCTTTGGTGGCAGTCCGGAACAAAATAATTTAAGTCTGTAAAAATCCTGGTTTCTTTGGATGCTGTAAAAACCTAAATCAGCATTGCAGCCAATAGGAATGCAAGCACATTATTGTCACATCGGGCATTTTATCCACATTAGTGTGAAACTACATGTTGGTAAACCGGCTCTTAAAAACATTTAAAACCCATAAATTAACAAAAGAAAATCAGGTACAGAGCAGTCATTTTCCATTGCCATTAACAAGAAATTAAACCAGCTGATGGATATTTAAAAGTTTTGACACACAACAGCCATAAATCTGGCACCTCGGGCACTCATCGTGCACTGCTGCCAAAGGATGAGCTGTCATTGACTAAACACCAAATAACAAGTAAAGGATCTGATCCGTTTGAGATAGGTGGCAACAGGTTTACTGAATCTGACTGACATTTAGATGTTTGCGCTACTGCAGAGTCTCACGGCAAACAAATGAATACTTTGGAGTATAGGATGGAATTTCAGTGCTGCGGAAGGAATGAAGTGGGTCTCTGTGCCTAAACTGGAGGGAGTGTGATGAAAAAACATTTAAAAAGTCCAGCATAGCCCTCTACCGTAGAATAACATTGTCATGCACTGCTCTCCTATTTTATTTCTGACTATAGTTTCCACGGCCTTATATGATTTGATGATAGATTAATATTAATGTTTAACAAAAAGAGTCCAAGGCAAGTTGTTCTTTCACCTTTTACATGAATTACAGTTAAAGCAAAGCTGCTTCTAGTCATAACTTTCTTACATTCTATTATTATAAACACTTCACAAAAATTAAGAAAGTTGAATTCTGAACTTGTCATTAGGAATGGTGCTTTACTGAATATAAAACAAATGGAAATGAACAGCTGTTGGATTTTTCATAGTTGCCTACAATCCTAGTGAACCAACTGGAAAAACAACTTTGCGGCTTGTAAGCCACTTGCAGATTCCAGTCAAGTCGAGATGCAGTAGCTGCAGAGCTAATACTCAAATCTAAACACAGGGCATGGGAAGAGCGCACATGTACACTTTTGAACACCACATCTTAGCTATCGTCAAAGTACTTCATGCATTCTGTGTATTAAGGTGTATTTTTGTACATCAGATTGGTTGAGGGAGACATGCGAGTAAAAATTTCACTGTACAGTACACACATGGCAACAATCGTAAACTTGATTGCCATATTGAAGGCTGTTACGTTAAGGTTCACTAGCTTATGAATGGATGGATGACCCCTTAGGTCTACAGGTCACACAGATCACATAACCACTTACCTTACGCATAATTTTGCGTCCATAGAACAGCATTTTGTCTCTCTTACGAAATCGGTATTTTGGAGTCTCCTGTTGCTGAACATCTGTGGCAAACAGAAAAATGAGGCATGCTATTTAGGCCATACACATGAAACAAGCAGGAAAACATGATCTCCTAGATGTAAAATCTTTACGTTTCTGAATTGGAGTTTAATGGAAAATTCTGATAATTATCGGTTAGCATTTGTACTGTTATAAAAGGCAGAGGTTCATCTGTCCTCTGAGTCAACAAGCCTATAGCATGCAGAAATCTGGAGAGGCTGTGTCTCAAGTTCTTGAGTGGGACAAAAATTGTAAGGCCATCATAGAAAAGTACGGATTAAGCTTAGTAAGAGCTCTTCAATGGTCACTGCCGTCATTAATGACCATTTCTGATATAATATGGGGAAAACAAAAACATGTACATGTTTTCAGCTGAAAGGTGAAAAAAAAAATTAATTAAATCCACTCTTTTTTTTATTTAAAAAAAAAAAAAAAAAAAAAAAGATATTCTGCTTATTCCAGGGGCTTCTGACACACGACGAGGAGCCACCCTGAAGGAGAAGGTCACTAGGAATCCCAACAGCTCACGCTCTCTGCCTCAAAACTGCGTGTATTCATGTTTGCTTTGTAAAGTACTTTAATAAATTGACTGCTATATAAAATAAAGGTTGATTGACTGACATGGTAATGTATAACAGAACTATGTTTAAAAGCATACGAAGTGTTCAAATGTGGGTAGGGCATTTTATAGGAAAATTCTCAAATGTTAGTTAGTATCAACATTAATGAATCTTTCTGTATTGTTTGGCCACAGCCATTTAATCGTGGATTTTTTAAGTACTATAAACTGGCTCATCTGTGTAACACAAAGTCCCACCCTAAACACAGGAGGTGGTAACTGACAAACTGGCACAGTGAGCAGTGCTGTCACTTCATGCAGCATGGACCCTGGTTTGATTCCTGCCTCTCGTGCTTTATTTGTGGAGTTGCATGCTTGTGTGGACTCTCTGCCACAGGCCAAAGATAAGCTCTGAAGTCTCTAAGCTGACCTGGGTGACTGATGGGGCTGCATACACTGGTACCTTGCCTACCATTGGTCAGTGTTTTGTGCTTGATACTGACAGACTAACATTCAGTTTGCCATGAACCTGTGTTAGAAAAAGCAACATCAAAAAATTTGACTAATGGATGGATAGAATTCTAGCTTATTTACCAGCATAAAAAGGAGATCTGTTTTTACTGGAGTGGAGGCAACACTCTATAAATTCTGATTTACATAAGAATGAGAAAATATGTCCTGCAGGGTAAGGGTTAATTAGCTCAGCTCTGTGGACTCAGAGAAGAAAAAGACTGCAAGGAGCAGCACAGAAACACTCCATCACTGCCTGCACAAGTCTGTTATCCAGTCCTCACAAGTCACCTTGTTTTATGTTGTGCTGTAAATGAAACTTAAACCTACATCTGCAATGGGTGGTACGGTGGCTCTGAGAGGAGTATTCACAGTGAGTGGTACCCAGTTAAGTACAGGACTGCCGTGCCTCCTCAATGTGGCCTTTGCTTATCATCCATGTTCCTCCAGCAGTTCAGGAAAACTGTATCATATCTACAAGGTAACTGTAGTTGTGTTGTGGCTATCTGGTCAAGGAATGGTACCTTTCCAGTGAGGGTTCTTGCCTTTTGCCCACTGCCGGGCCACTCCCCATAATCTAGAACTGCATGGGCAAGCTGAAAATAAACTGGAATTGAGAGAGAAAGTCCTTTGAAAGTGTGAAACAAGAAGCTCAGCAGTATCCTCCTTTATTAAAAAAGGGGTAAAGATGAAGGAGTAAGGTCAGTTTAAAAAGCCAGCTTTTGTGGATATTCTGAACATTCCTCTTCCCATTTAGCTGAGCCCAGTAAATGTGTTCCATGGGCTTTGTGATGCACACCCAACAGTGACAGACAGTATCAGAGGAGATGCAACTAAATCCAGGGACATTGGACAGATGAAGGTGTTCAGAGACAGACTTGAGAACAAGGAAATGAGGGAGACAGGAAATTAGCAACAAAGCATTCTAGACTAATATGTGACGGGCTCCAGTTAGTACCCAAGCACACCGCCCACAACTCTACTCACGTTTTCGCTGGATCCTTCGGAAGACAAGCAATATCAGTATGGCAATTAGGACAACTGAGATGCCAGCACCAATCATGATCCCCACCATCTACAGACATAGTGAGACAGAAAGCTTAAATGAGAAAACAGTGGAGTGGACTCATCCTTGCATCACTATGTAAGAAAGACCAAAATATTGCCTTCCATGATATACTGTGCTACAAGAAATAACACAACACCTGGGTATTTCACAGACAAACTCCCTCAGCAATTCAGATCTGCTATAATATAATCTGACCCATAAGGCAGGTCAGACATACTCTGCACCTGCTGTTCTCTGCTGGTCGGCCTGTCAGTTTCATTTTTGTCGAAGTGCTCTTTACTCCCACCTTGACCACACAGCCATACTGTTTCTCCCTAGTTACAGTCATCTGGCATTGTGTCAGTTATAATTAATTAGTTTGAGGACCCTCTGTCCACCTGATCCATCTGTATCCTACGCATTTCACACTACACATAATTGAGAATTCTTTTATTCAGACCTCAGTCTGCTCTCCCTTTCTCAATTTCCAGTCATTTCAGTTCTGTTTTCATGTCACACAATGTCCACTGGACAGTGGCTCATAGACTGGAAGAGGCCATTAAAAGAAAAACCACCAATAAACACGTCAAATGAAACACAGAAGTCACAAGTAAGAATGGGGCCTGGAAATAGCAGAAAAGGGAGAAACAAAACAATAAAAGAATAAAGTAGTGTGAATATTTAACTTTGGTGAAGACCCAGAAGAAATAACAACAATCAACAAGCATTCACTTTAAATCCCTTGCCTGTTTTTTAATGAAGTGGGTCACCTTGTTACAAATCTTTTGGACCTCATGCCCTTAGTACGCATGTGAAACAAATCAACTAGCAGAGTGGAAACTTGGGATGTCACTGGGGACGTTACAGCCTGGGCGCCACTGTGTTCTTCTTTTGACTCCTTGTGTTTCTGCTTGTTCTCACCACCCACTGACTTCCACTTTTTTCCAGCCATATTTTTCTACCCAGTTGCCTCTCTTCCGTTATCAGACCAACATAACACAACAGCGCACAAGGCTTTGACTATCTGAACAACTATAAAAGTTCTTTTGCATCCACATAAATGTTGAGACTCAAATGATGGTCATGATTGTAAATAAGCAAAGTGAATATTTGCTAACGTGGTGCCTGATATAATTTAGTCCTGTGGTGTCTTCACATGAGGATGGTGGTGTCCAGCCTAAATCTTTAACAAGCAGCAGACAGCATGTGGTTCTGTACCACTACAGTACAACTGGACCCACAATCTTTATAGTGCTGACTGTGACAGAAGGTTAAGACACTTGGTTGGAGTGAACGGCAGGGATGCACACTGCCCATCAAAGACTAAAATACTCTGGGATCATAAAACTCAAAATGAAAATGCCATACAGTGGATCACTAATTCTAGATATTAAAACAAAAATAAATTCAGTCTGCAGCTCCTCTTCCCTGAAAGGAACTCTAACAGTACAGATTAAGGGTGGTGCTGTTTTAAATGGAGTGCAACCTTGACTCTCTGTGTGATCTCTGGAATCAAGACAGCTCACCATACTAGTCTGCAGCTGATCTTCCACAAATGTCCGGATGTTGACTAGCTTGTCCTGAGGAAAAAATATAAAACATTATGGAATGACTTTTTCAGTTTACAAAATGGCTATGCAGAAGAAGTAAATGCATGCAGGAGGCAAACACCTGCCAACTCACCCTTACACTAAATATTTGCCTCCACAAAGACAGAGGAAATGATATAAAATGAACAAATACAGCATAACGGGCATTCACAGATGGGTACTGAAAAGCATGAGGGACAGAGTAATTTACCACAATTCTTTGTGAGTTGTGGTAATCAAATCTCAAAGACACATGATATCCGATATGGTGTTCCACAAGGCTCTATCCTGGGTCCGCTGCTTTTCTCAATCTATATGCTTCCGTTAGGTCAGATTATCTCTGGTTACAATGTGAGTTACCACAGCTATGCTGATGACACACAGCTGTACTTATCAATAGCACCTGATGACTCTGACTCTTTCGATACACTAACACAATGTCTTACTGGTATTTCTGAATGGATGAATAGTAATTTTCTCAAACTAAATAAAGAGAAAACTGAAATTTTAGTAATTGGCAATAATGGATTCAATGAGGTTATCAGAAATAAACTTGATGCACAAGGATTAAAAGTTAAGACGGAAGTAAAAAACTTAGGGGTAACCGTTGACTGTAATCTGAATTTTAAATCGCATATTCATCAGACCACTAGGACAGCATTTTTTCACTTAAGAAACATAGCAAAAGTTAGACCTCTTATATCATTGAAAGATGCTGAGAAATTAATTCACGCTTTTGGTTTTCAGTAGATTAGATTACTGTAACGCACTCCTCTCAGGACTACCCAAGAAAGACATAAATCACTTGCAACGAGTGCAGAATGCAGCTGCTAGAATCCTAACTAGGAAAAGAAAATCTGAACACATTTCTCCAGTTTTGATGTCACTACACTGGTTACCTGTGTCATTCAGAATTGACTTTAAAATACTGCTTATGGTTTATAAAGCCTTAAATAATCTCGCTCCATCTTATATATCAGAATGCCTGACACGTTATATTCCAAATCGTAACCTTAAATCTTCAAATGAGTGTCTCCTTACAATTCCAAAAGCTAAACTTAAAAGAAGTGGTGAGGCGGCTTTCTGCTGCTATGCACCTAAAATCTGGAATAGCCTGCCAATAGGAATTCGCCAGGCTAATACAGTAGAGCACTTTAAAACACTGCTGAAAACACATTACTGTAACATGGCCTTTTTATAACTTCACTTTAACGTAATACTGATACTCTGTATGTTCAATTCTTCATAATAACTATTCACAGTAGCTCCAAAATCCATACTGACCCCTACTCTCTCTTCTGCTTCTTTTTCCGGTTTCTTTGTGGTGGCGGCCAGCGCCACCACCACCTACCCAAAGCATCATGATGCACCAACATTGATGGACTGAAAGCCAGAAGTCTACGTGACCATCATCATCAAATCCTTCCATGAGTACCCTAAATACAAAGAGGACTGTTTGATTTATGTTAGGTAGATTGCTCAGAGGGGACTGGGCGGTCTCTTGGTCTGGAACCCCTACAGATTTTATTTTTTTTTCTCCAGCTTTTGGAGTTTTTTTTTTGTTTTTTCTGTCCACCCTGGCCATCGGACCTTACTTATTCTATGTTAATTAATGTTGACTTATGTTTATTTTTTTATTGTGTCTTTTATTTTTCTATTCATTTTGTAAAGCACTTTGAGCTACATTTTTTTGTATGAAAACGTGCTATATAAATAAACGTTGATTGATTGATTGATTGAAGAAGTGAAAGGATGAGATGCTGAGATTAGTTACAGAATCATCGAAAAGGAAGTAACAAACTCACTTCAGGAGCATCCAGCTCAGTCCCTGATGTGGCCTGTCCCATTTTACACACTGATCTCCGAGGAATTCGTCCATAAAATCCTCTGAAAAAGCAAAAGAAGACAAGTTAAGGGTTGCAATATGCAGCAGGCCAAAGATGCTGTCCTCTTAGATTTGTTAACAAGTAACTACCATGTGTCTGAAACTGCAAGCAACATTATACTTTCAAAGAAGTATGATATTTATCTAAAGGAACCAAGGGGTACAGTTGATCATATCCACCAGATCCTTGCATCATAGCAGTGAGGTATCACTTTACAATTCTAACAGAGTTAAGAAGTGAACAAGCGGATAAATTACTTTTTGAGGGAGAGAGAGGATTCACTTTAGGCGACTTTGACCACCACTCCTAACATCTAGACAAAGACTGCAGTGCTTATTCTCACTCAATGCAGTCTGGTGACATTCCCCAAACCCCCCGCCACATTTCTTGCATCACCGTGGTTTAACTTTGCTTGCCAACTATTTAGTTTGAGTGCTGGATGCCATTGTGCTAACTCCTCTGGTTCAAGCCCTACTTACTAGATTTATTTGTCTATGAGTTGCATGACCAGCACAGTTTCTTCATACTATCTGCTTGTTTGAACAGCTAAACATAATGTGACAAAAATACCATCATCCATGACACCATACAGTTTTATGAACTGCTCATTTGAATATGATGTTAGCATTAAATGAATACCGAGGAACTCAGCCTTAACTCCTTAACTATCAAACATTTGGCTCACATTCTATCTGATTTGTGTTTCAGACTGTGGAGACAAAGACCAAATGCAGCGGGTTTATCTCTCCTTGACCGGCTCAACTGCAATGGCTTTGTGTTCAATAAAAAAAATAACCTTCAGAACTCTGTCGCTGACTTCCTAAGTTCAAATTTACAACCCAACTGCTGTGAATGTGCATCAGCAGGTACTTTAAACCACTGATACACTTGTGATCTTTTGATGCCAACCTTCCTGCAGTCCCAGCTTCCTACTGTGCCACTACTGGCAAATGCTCATTCACCTTTGTGGCTCCTCCTCCTCCTCGGCCCTGTCCGTTAGGATCTGCAGTTCTGCATTTTCATAGAAGTTCCAACTTCACAAACTTTTTAATTCCCACAGTCAGACTGCCCATCTCAGTATCACATTCTTTCGTAATGGACTCTGCTGTACTGATGCTGACTCAGCTGTGCTGTCAGTTCTTACTGTTGATTGACTCCATCACACGTTCAGTTCATTGTTTGGCATTCTGGATTGATGCCATGATGTTGGAGGCCCTGGCCAAGCTGTTGATGAGTCTCTGTTATTTAAATTTAGTTAAAATTACCCTTTACTTGGCCTCATTAGGTTAACTTTTTCAAGGGAGCACCGTCCTCACTGTGCAAGATGGAATTTATATAGACTGACAGGCAGACATCTGGCAGAGCTACAATGAACCGGGGGTAGATGGGAGAAACTTCCAGAAGGACAGCCACCACTGCCAGTGGACAGCGGTTTTCAAGTCTCTCCAGAGATTTTTGACTGGATTCAAGTCTAAGCCTTAGCTAGGCCACTCAAAGACATTTCAGAGTTGTCCCTAAGCCACTCCTGTATTTGTGAACTTTCGGCCCAGTCTGAAGTCCGGAGCACTCTGAGCAGTTTTCATTAAGGATATCTCAGTACGTTGCTCCATTCAGCTTTCCCTTGACCCTGACTAGTCTCTCAGTCCCTGCTCCTGAAAGAACAACCCCACAGCATGACGCTCCCACCACAATGCTTCACCGTTGGAATGGTATTAGGCAGGTGATGAGCAGTGCCCAGTTTCCTCCAGACATGATGCTACAATTGGTTACATTAGACCAGAGAATCTCATTTCTCGTAGTATGAGGGTCTGTAAGGTGCCTTTTTGCAAACTCCAAGAAGCCTTTCATGTGGCCACTCTGCTCCATAAAGCCCAGATTTTGCAGTATTGCAGTGGTGGTTATCCTTCTGGAATGTTCTCCCTCCTACAGCAGGTTCTCTGAAGCTCAGCCAGCATGACCACCTCTCTTACCTTCTACCCTTCTACCTCAACTGCTCAGTTCAGCTGGGCAGCAAGCTCTAGGAGGAATTAAGGCTGTTCCAGATTTCTTCCATTTAAGAATTATGGCAGCCACTGTGCTCTTCAGAACTTTCAATGTGAAGAAACTGATTTGTAGCCTTCCCCAGTCCTGTCTCTGTACACAATAGTCTCTAAGCCATGCAGGCAATTCCATCAACCTCATGGTTTTTACTCTGATACACAATGTCATCTGTGGGACCTTCTGTAGACAGGCGTGTGCCTTTCCTAATCAAGTGCAGTCAACTGAATTTACCACCGGTGAACTGCACAAAAAAAAACAAAAAAAAACGTGCAGGAACATTTTAATGATAATCAATAGAATGGGATGCACCTGAGCCAAATTTCTGGTGTCAAACACTTGGTTCAATGTTCTGTTTTTAATCAGTTTGCAGAAATTCCTAAAATCCTGTTCTAGCTTTGTCATTCTGGAGTAATGAGTGTGGTTTGATGAAGAATAAAAAATGAATTTCAGAGATTTTAAATGTAAGGCTGCAACAGAGCAAAACCTAAGAAAATGAGGGGTCTGAATACTTCCTGAAGACATTGCAGATAGCTACCAACAAAGTAGATGTCATTAACGTATGGCTAGTATAATCCATCTATCTATAGACACAATGCAAATGAATTTAGGTTTGACAATCCAGTCTCAACACACCTGCTGTTTTCATTAGCTCAGTAACAGATTTTCTTAGTCAAATGACTTTGATTAAAGAAACCATCGCATTCACCCAACATCATTTTGTCACCGTGCTAAAGGTCACCTCTCCCCACGTTATCAGCCTTGGTGCAGATGCTATCAGTACACGCTGTACTAGTGCACACTCACCTCCTGTAATAATGCTACACTAGTAACAGCTTGGCTTTACATCTAGCAGGCAGGGACATAAAGGGAAGGACACTGATAAGACAGAAGGGAAATCCCTTTCCTGTCCTCTAGATGCCTAACTACATACAACCAAGTGTAAGGCACATGAAGCTGTAACACAAACTGGAATCCAAAAATCTCTGCATGACAGCCCTGATGTTTACTTCCACACACTGTACACTGCAATGCTAGCTTATAGGGTCTCACCAAGACCGCTACTGGACACAGAATGAAAATGATTAACTTTCTAATTCCACCATACCAGACCATTTGGGATCAAAACAACATCTTATAGTACACAGTCAATAAGACTTGGACAGTACTATCTACAACACCAGGCATTACACGCTCACTCCTGACTCGCTGCCAGATGCGGACTAAGCCACTTATTCTACCTGTGTGACAACTGTAAAACTGTCTGTAAATAATTTTACAACGTGCTCTATTTGTAGATTACATTAGAACAATCTGGACAAGAAAAGGCCATTCAGCCCAACAAAGCTCACAAGTCCTAGTCACTTAATTCTTCTAAAAGTTTTGAAAGTCCCTCGAGTCCTATGGTCTACCACACTACTTGGTCACTTATTCCAAATGTCTGTGGTTCTCTGTGTGAAGAAAAACCTCCTGATGTTTGTGCGAAATTTACCCTTAACAAGTTTCCAACTGTGTTCCCGTGTTCTTGATGAGCTCATTTTAAAATAACAGTCTCGGTCCACTGTACTAATTCCCTTCATAATTTTAAATACTTTAATCAGGCCTCCTTTGAGTCTCCTTTTTGTTAAACTGTAACGGCTCAGCTCTTTTAATCTTTCCTGATAATTCATTCCCAGCAGTCCTGCAATCAGCCCAGTCGCTCTTCTCAGGACCTTTTCTAGCGCTGTTATGTCCTTTTTGCAGCCTGGAGACCAAAACTGCACCAAGGACTCCAGATGAGGCCTCACCAGTGTGCTATAAAGCTTCAGCGTCACCTCCTTGGACTTGTACTCGGCACATCAAGGCGCTATATAACTTGACATTCTGTTAGCCTTCTTAATGGCCTCTGAACACTGCCTGGTGGTTGATAGCGTAGAGTAGGCGTGTACGATATACATCGTTTACGATTATATCTTAATTGCTGTTTTAACAATGTGCAAAATTAAATTATCGAGTATGTAACTCGCTTTGCAAAAAAAAGAAACAAGAGTTCATTCACTAATGCTACAGTATAGACCACTGCGTGTGCGCAAAGCGAGTTGCGTAGTCGTGCACGTCCAGCAAGCAGCAAATTAGCGTCGCTCCCTGCCTCAAAATGAGTGAACAAACAGCACCAGATGATAAAACAGCCTCACCATCTACGTCGTCAGAGTTAATTGCCAGAAATGGTTCATTCTCACTCGCATGGCAGTGATTTGGTTTTGAAAAGACTGATGTTGCTCAAAAGACGGCAATCTGCAAACTACGTGGTAAATCGGTTGCCGTTAAAGACAGCTCGACAACTAACATGTTTCACCATTTGCGAACTAACCACCGCACAGAATACGAAGAATACAAAAAGCTTAAAGGAGCCAACTGTCCAGCACAAGTCTAAAGTAACCAAGGTACAAGCACAAAAACACACTTGGCAAACTTTAGTGGACTCATTCTGCAAAAAAGTGCCTTATGACTAGAAAAGCAACAGATGGCATGACATAAACTCCGTCACCAATTGCATCGCAGAAGATATGGTGTCAATTCAAGTGGTTGTGAGAGATGGTTTTAAACAACTTTTGAATACTTTAGACCCAAGGTACACACTGCCTGTCCGAAAATATTTCCGTCAAATAGCTCTGCCTAAGTTGTATGATTTGTGTTGCCAAACTCTGATGCATAAACTACAAAAGGTTTCACATTTTGCCACAACAACGGATCCTCAGAACATCCGAACCATACCTTTCCCTGACGGTGCATTTCATTGACGAAAACTGGCAACTGCAAAGCTTCTGTTTGCAAACATCCTACTTCCCACAAGATCACACTGGTGACTTCATTGCGCAAGGTCTGAAAGATGCGCTGGTATCATGGTCACTGCGAGAAGACCACATGTTTTGCATGACAACAGACAGCGGGGCTAACGTTGTCAGTGCACTACGGATTAATAACTGGAAAAGGCTACCTTGTTTTGGGCACAGGCTTCATATTGCAATTGGTGAGTAATTTGGGATTCCTCTATAAAATGCAGTTTAGGTTAAATTGATCTTATTTTATTATGACGTTTAAAAATACAAAAAGACCTGATAAGTAAAGCTATACATGACAAAAATATAATCCAATATAATTTCAAATAATACATTACATTATCTTGGAATTATCGTTATCATCAAAGTCCCAGAAAATATCGCAATATTTTTTTTTCCCAATATCGCACACCCCTAGCGTAGAGTCCACTATGACTCCTAAATCGTTCTCATAAGGTGGACTCTTGATTTTTCAGACCTCTCATTGTATTCAAACCTTTTTACTTCCCACATTGGCAAAGGGTGTTAGTGAAATATACAAAATACATACCCTCTGACCAGAGCAGAGGTGAATGTAAAGTCCTTGAGCATGGCAGCATTCAATGGTGACAACTAATGTCATTAGCTTTAAAGTGAAGAGAAGTTATAAACTAGGCGCTCTGGCAAGCAGACACATTCTAAGACCAGGGTTTTAACTGATGATACCTCTTGGGTTCAAACCCAGTGCCCAGCAGTCTCTTTATAGTCTGTATGCCACCCACATATAAATGGGCATTTTCCCACCATGTCTCCATTTGTGCACATCAGGCTAATGTGGATTTGAGTGTGTAATGAAGGGTCTGAGATGCACAGCCCCACCTTGCACCTGATGCTGTCAGGAGAGGTTCCATTCCCCAATGACCCTAAATTGGACTGAGGAGAATTGACAAAAGGTATGATATGTGCATTTTTACAAAGCCTGTGACCCTAACCCATTACTACGGAAGGCAAGACATGTTGCTTCTCTGTCCTGAGCAATACTAAAACTAACGAGTTATACAGGGCAGGCACATGGGGGGGTTATTTCATTAAAAGGACTCTAAATGAGTTAAGGCATTTAAAAGGAAAGAAAAAGGACAAAAGAAGATGACCTAAAAGAAGCCAGTAAAATAAAATGCAATAGTTTGAATTTTGCAAGGTTCTAAAAGGAAGCTTCTCTTATGGTTTTGCTATTTCCCTTTTAGATAGCATTCAGCTGTTTTTGGTAATTCCTCAAATATACCTCAAAGCTTTTAATCACAGACATCTGTAGGACAAAATATGTTAAAGCTAATCAAAAGGTTTAAAAGAAATTTGGTTGTTTGAGAAAAGGAAAGCTACGTCACTGTGCAAGACCCCTGATCCCAGAACCTTAAGGATGCCCAAATATCCAAAAACATTCAGTTCCTCTACTGTAGACTGGCGCACTTCCAACTCAGCTTACCTACTTTGTCTGTTCAGTCAAGCAAACGTGCGAAAAGCAAAAACACAATACTTCTAAATGGAAGAAGTGGTTAAAAAGAAAAGCATGTGCATCACAGCTTCTCATGTGCGTTCAGACCACACAATCACCTCATGGCTCCAAGGTTTCATCACTTTCTGCTGCCATCATGCGATACTTAACTGAAAGTCTGCATATCAGGCATTCTTTGGAAGATGTGATTAAGTCTCAAGAAGAAACTACAACATGTAGCTTGAAAAAAAATGTTTTGGGAAAAATCAAAGGAAACATCAAGGGTGCATTTCACACAAGTTATTTAAATTCAAATAGGCTGCAACGCTCTTCAGCACCAGCTCCTTACTACTGATGCCGTTTAATTTGTCGCATTTTACCTTCAAGTACTCGATAATAACAAAATAAACAAGATGGACTGAATCTTCTCCTCTCATTTGTCAAACTTTTATGTTCTAAGGTGTTGACTGCTACTGTACCACCAACATCCTCTTAAAAGCTGTCACAACACAAGGACTGGTTTGCATAAATTAGTCTCTCAGATTAAACAAACAAGCTTAATGGACAGAATGGTCTCTTCTATTTGTCTAAACCCTCATATTCTTTACAGGCAGAGGTAGAGAGAACAACAAAGTTGAGGCTTCTGTTCAAATAAACCACCCAAGTAAATATGTCTGCTTTAGCACAGAGCAGTCCCTCTCAGGCCCTCTTCAACAATATTGTACTTTCCATATTTTCTTAAAACTGTGACATAATTTAAACATATAATGCAGATTATAGTCTGAGATGCAGGTGATGGGTGTAACAGAACATGATGCAGAGGACTGAAAGACATGGAAGAAGATGGTCCGCTGTGGCAAGCCCTAACGGGAGCAGCCAAAAGAAGAAGAAGATAGCCTGAGTTTTCAGGAAACTGGCATCATCTGCAAACTTAAGTCACTTAAGTATATTACCACATGTAAACAGAGTCAGACTTTCCACAAGGCTTCAGGCAACAGGAGCAAACAAAGAGGAGTAAGAAGAACACCATGCAAGACGACTTGTGTCTCCTATAAATTAAACTGAACTTCTGTATTTCAGTGATCCAGCTGACAGAGTGGCGACATGATGCATGTTGGTCAGACACGCAAGTAAGAATTTAACTGCACAACCGGACAATATTAATACTGCAACTATGTACAACAGATAGACATAAAAAGGTGCTATATAAGACAGATGTAAATGATATTTAAGGCACTACACTATAAATAATTATCTATTATAATAGAGGAGAATGATCCTAAGCCAGATAAATAGAAATGAAACATGCTAAATAACAGATAGCACTTTAAAGACCCTGGAGGAAAATTAACTTGCTGCAATAGTAACAAAGACAGATAAATGTTAAGGCAAAATCTTTTTTGTATGAAAATGTTCTATATAAATAAATGTTGTTGTTATAATACTTTACAACAGGAAAGCAGACTTGTGTTTTCTTGTCTGTCATGGCACCAGAGGTGTGTTGCATGCTGGCTGAACATGTAAGTAAGAATTTCAGTGAACTCCGTACATAGGCCCATATTACTACTACAAGGACTGGTAGCTGAGGTAACATCTACGTGGCACTCCAACCAGAGTACAACTAGCTCTGCTACTGTCATGGCAGGTACTTACTCATATGGCTCATGTTCTGAGAAACACAAACACACTGCTCATATTAGAAACGATGTTCAGCCCCGCTTCTGTATCACCTGCACATCCTTCTGTAAAATCTTAAACCTGCCCAGCAGAAATAGGCAGAGGTTGGGATGCCAGTCTACCACATGGCACACTCATACTGCTGACAACTGAGAGCACCTTATGTGTTTAGAGTATGGGAAGAAGCCAACAGAAAAAAGCAGACGTTAAAAAAAAAAGAAGGAAGCCCATTCAGGAGAGGCAGCAATGGTACGTGCTGTGACACTGCTGTGCTCATAATTACAATACAGCAAGGCCAACATAACAGCGTTCTTAAACGGGATCAGTCCAAAGGGCTACGGGGAGCCACAGGCTATTCTGGCTGTAGAACCAGCTGTGGAAAGGGCACTAATCCTGTGCAGAATTTACGATTTTAGTATTATTATTATTATTATTATTATTATTTGTATACCCTGCTATGGACGGTACATATGTACTCATTGTCATAATTAATTTTACTCAAACTGAGATGCACAAACCTGGCCACGATTCCAACCCAAAGTCGAGCCTGATGCCAGCAGCCTTAGTTAAGTGTTCTTTTGTGTTCTTCCTTTTCTGCACACATTTTTCTCTTTTAACCAATTTGGACCCTAAGATTCTGTCTGCAATAGCAACACTCTCCTGGCTAAAATGCGTACAAATTTTCTACAAAGCAGAATGCGGCATGGAGGACTGGGACAGACTATTGTGCCGGGTACTACGACCCTGACTGAGCCGACGATGAACAGATACATGACTGGCACACAAGCCCAACTACTTCCTGCCTCACTAGGACGGAGCACAGCACCTTTAAAGACGCGCATTCTGTCCTCCGGAGCCTCGGAGGGCTAGTCGAGCGCTCTCGAGGGGGATGGGATGCTCTCCCCTGTCAGCAGCGCCTCATTCGCCCGAGAAGCCAACCACCCGACGGAAGGTCGTGTTCATTCGCGAAGCCACCGGCGACGTCCTCAGTAGAAACCCGAGCGGCTCGGAGACACGCATCTGAATAACCGCCTAGCCACCCGACAGAGGGGAAAGCCGGCTCACCGGTGACCGCTGCTGCCGGGCCGACCGATGCCCTTCCCCGCTCATCCTGGGCCGCAGCGGTCAAAGTGGGTGCGCTCGCACAACTCTACCTTCCCTCCACGCAAGCCTTCCCACAGCATTAACTCTCACCTGGCCGGCCGCTCCTGACACCTCCTGTCAACAGTACGTACGCAGGAAACTCCCAATTGCTCTCCGCTAACTTACGAAGGAACACCATCTCCCAGCTACACCTGCCGCTGTGACGCACTCCCGCCTCGGCCAATTCGCGCTCGGGTCCTCCTCACAGCGCAGAAGGCGGGACGCCAGTTGGCGCAAACTCGCAATGGGGGCGCGTGCTTCGTCGAGAAGACGAGCGAATCACGTGACGCGAGACTCGGCTCTCATCGTTTGGTTTCGGCAAGGCACCCGAACGGAGCGGAGGGGAGGGGCCTGTTGCCTGAGCCAGGTCGCCGTTCGTGCAAGTGCTAAGAGTTGGCAGCGATCTGCATGATGGAAGTCACCATGATAAGGAAATGAGCTGGTTGAATGATGATGAAATATTCTCTGTCATAAAACAGAAATGATAACGAGGAAGAAAAAGAATACTGCATGATAAATGGATTATAATGAATACAGATAAAGATTTTTTAAAATGCTGATAGATTAAAAGTGACGTGGGGTTATCTGAGAGACTCCAAATATGCTAATGACAAATTAATTCAAATTAAATCAGGATGAGGTGTGATAACAACGAACTGCGTATCGGTTTTTGAAGGGGGCTCCACCGATGGATTCGGGTCAGCGCTGCTGGTTCTTAACACTTTCACAATTTCTTTTGTTTTAATGAAAAACGGTTTGTTTGCGTTTAAACAAACAAACAAACAAAAATCGTATCAATATCGAAACGTTTTGAATACCACAGCCATTTAGTGAAGTCTTCAAATGAAGTGGCGCTTGCAGTGATCGCAGATGGTGCCTGATGGACCCGAGTTGAGGTTCAGACCCCATGCAGCAGATGGATTCAGGTGTTAGTTGAGTGGGTATCAAACCTCACACTTCTCCAATGTGCTTATGACTTCTAGTAGTAAAGAAGCACATTTGGGATTTCACGATTCTCACACTGGCACAATGGGTGGTCTCACGTTCAGTATTGGGACCCCCTTTTGGCTACAGGCTCTTGTTCCAACCAGTTTCCCAATAGGTGAGTCGTTTTTACCTTTATTTGATCTCTTTCTTGTCACTTTAATGCTCGTTAGAATTTCTTCAGAACGCTTTGAAATCACGTCAGTTTTTTATGTTTAATTCCACGCTCCCTGACCCACCAATACGAGAAAACCCCCACAGATGACAATACAGTCCAGCTCATCTTGACAGGGGCGGGGCTAATATGAAAATAATGAGGCTTAAAGTTCGTGACCTCTAAATCCCGGAGCGATCCCAGAAGCGACTTTCACAATCCTTAAAAATTGGGGTGTCTACTGTATGACAGTTTGTTTTTAATAATAATATAGCGTAATTCAAAACAAAAGTAAAGTATAAAAAGTTTACTAAAATCACATATATCCTAATTAAATAAAGGTTCACATTAAGGATGTTTCATACCAAACATAATAATAATAAATAATTTAAAACACTATCATATGTGACAGCAATTCAAAGTTTTATGAAAATCATTTATCTAAGTAATCGAAAAAAAGAAAGAATATTTCGTTGCTTGCGGTCTTTGTAAAGGACAACGTTTCGGTAACTTTTAATCACATAAATACTCTTATAATGAAGTCGCCGTTTTAGAGAAGACGTCATACGAGTTAACTGGTATTTGATTATACTGGAAGGGTGCTTTTAAGTCACATACTTGACTTGGAAATAAAAGAACACGCGCGTGTGTAGATTAGGAAAAGGCACCTCCCGGGATCTGAACTGGGCAGCAAGTGTGCTGTCCGGCTTCTGCGGCGGCTGAATTGAACGTGTGTGTGGTTCCGGTTAGTTCCTGATGTACTCTAACTGCTTAAAGCCGGATAAGCGCATGTGTCCGACAGTCCCACGCATAAAGGGTTCAAATTACAGATCACGTTTCAACAAGAGCAGGCCATTCGTCCCAAAGGAGATCACCCATCCTGTCGACCAGTTTGTCCAAAGCAGCACCAGGTCGATGTTCAGATCCTAGCGCTATCTCCGTACACTTCGGGTGGTTTTCGGCCCTCAACTCTGAATTTTTGCGGATGGCGCTCCATCCATCGGTTTCTGCTGTGCATGCGAAGCTTCCTGATGAGCTCTGCCCCCCCCCCCGGTGGAGTAAGCAGGTCTGGCAAATCGATCAATACCGCAGCTGTTTTAAAGGGACGGGCTGCTCTTCCGCTAATACTAACTACCCACGTCTGCTAACATTCACGATTGCCCTTCAGTCAGTCATTCTCCAACTCGCTATATTCTAACACAGGGTCACGGGGGTCTGCTGGAGCCAATCCCAGCCAACACAGGGCACTGGGCAGGAACAAACCCCGGGCCAGCCCACCGCAGGACGCACACACACACACTAGGGACAATTTAGGATCGCCAATGCACCTAACCTGCATGTCTTTGGACTGTGGGAGGAAACAGAAGCACCCGGAGGAAGCAAACCCAGATCTCCTTACAGAGAGGCTGCAGCGCTACCACTGCGCCACCGTGCCGCCCCATTATAGGAGTGCGTTTTGGAATTATATATATATATATATATATATAAAGTTACTCATCATTTCCAGGACATGCCTAAATATCTACTATTGAAATCTGTAGCAATAACAGTCAGCAAACCCTTCATTACTAAAGAAGCAAATACAACAATAAATAAATTAATAAATTTGCATGGAGTACTGACACCTTGAGGAAGAAAGCATACAGCGCCCTCTGACGATCAAACTTTGAAAAGCGCAACCTAAACACATTCTTAGACCGGTTAATCGGGGTTCCTCCTCCTCACGGAGATAGTACGGCGGAACTCTCACGTGGAGGGCGAATTAACCCGCAACACAGTGCCTGTCTGGTGCCATGATTAGTGACATAAAGGTGCTATATAATGCAAGGATAGACAGAATTGAAAGGCACTATCAAACAGCTTTATTAGGTCAATGTTGACCCGTTTGCAGTGTACAGTGAAATTCTTAATTGCACGTGTTAGGTAACATACAACATGTAGGCGTTCTCCGGGGATATGACTGGTGATGTAGAGATGTAAAAGGTGTTATATTATATAGACACAGAGAGATGTGAAAGGCGCTATAAAATGGTTTTGGAGTTTCAGTATTGTCTGGCTTACAGAGTACAGTGAAATTCTTACTTACATAAGCTAATCAATATGGCAACATGTCATCACTCTGTCACCAGTAAAAGAGACCGATTGATACGAAATTCAGGCAAGTGCATGTCCGTGTTCTCTGTGCTCATGACAATTATGACCCTCTTTTGGAGTACCTTTCACACATGTCTGTCTCTCTTGCTCGCTCTATTACATAACACCTTTAATATCTAAGCATCATGGAGAATCTTTCTGTATTTGGTACACTGGACAATAAAGCACCTTAATAAAAGGATATGTCTGTGTGTCTGTCTGGTTGCTATGTCTCTGTTATTCCACAAGATGGCCCGTCACAAAACACTTTGCAATTGTCATCCCAACAGATGGTGCTTCACAAACATTTGCACGAATACTTTTTATTACTTCAAATGTTTGTGATATGTCATCTGTTGGAACAATACATTCAATGGATTTTATTACTACATGTATTGCATAATACATTCCAACAGGTGGTGCACTGCAAACGATAAGCTGAGATCTAACTTCATTACACCCCACCTTAGGTAGTACAGCCAGTGACTCAATACTGTAATCTGTTTCACATCCATCTATCAATGAGTATTCTATACACTGGATAGCAATGACCCTACAAATAGCTGAGAATGAATAATCCATTTCAGACTACAAATCTTTCAGATGATCTCATCAGAATAGAAATATCTGCAGAGTAAGAATGATCTGATGTGCCAGAATAAAAACTCTAACTCGCCATCCCATTAAATAAATTCTGTTACTGCTAATAACTGGCTTCTAACTAAGCCACTGTGTTGAAACAAAAACCTGCAGCCTCCTCTGCCCTCCAAGACCGAACCTGAGGACTTTCAATGGAGGAGAAGTGCATTGAGGAAGGATGTATTTGAGTGCCCTCTAAGGACCATAGCATGTATAGCACGAAACCCAATTAACCCAATGGCAGAGAAAGTGAAACTTCCAGGTCTTTTTTTCTTCCTTGCCGAATGTTGACAGGCTTCCTTATTTTTCACACAAATCAAAGTTTCAACAGCGTTCAGGGCACAGGAAGGATTACTCAAGTGAGCAGAGTTAGCGGACAGAGAAAGCCACCAGCCGTCTCTGACAATCTTGATGACTGACACTCGCTCTCAAAATCCAAAGCAATGAAATCAAGCCTGTTCCATTTTTATTTACACAATGTAAGCCACATTCTCATTTGAACAGAAATGTCTACAAATGTCAGCTAATTTGTCGATATTCCCACATCCTGAAGCCAATCGCCTCTCTGGGAGGACTCGATGGCTCCAGCCGGTCATCAACTGGGCTGATTTACATTTGATCCGCTGCTTCTGGAGGATTCCACGGCTTAGAAGAGCACATCACAGTAAACAGTCCACTTGAAGCCGTGCCCGAGACCTCCTAGTGAGGGTCTGCCTCTAACCACCCAGTCTGAACTTGTGAAACCAATAATGGAAGGAAGCACTGCCAGCTTTGTGTTTGCAGGGTCTCTCTCGTCCAGGGGTGTTTAGTTACAGGTGCAGCTCCGCTGAAACTAAATGGGCCATTTAGGCAGGAGACAGTGGGCGTCACATCAGGTGGCTGTTAATAACCTGAAGTCACCTTCTTCTAACGGATTGTCCTTCGCGGGTCGGTTGGCCTGCAAGCTGGGTGGAGGAGCCAATGCCACATCCACAGATGTCCACATTTCGTGACGCTGTGCTTACTCATTTCACTAACTAAGGCTGGTCTTTTGGTGGGAAGACAGTGACGCCACCATGTCACTCCCACCTGCTGCGCTGGGCCGCCTGACTTCTCACCCCTTCTGTGGTTACTTGGTGCTAGTGTGTGTGCATGTGTGTGTGTGTGTGTGTGTGTGCATCTTCGGTTTCTGGCTCTCACTCTTCTTTATTTTTTGCCTTCAGACCAGCAGTGTGAAAAAAGAGCTCAACCTCCATGTTGTTCATTTTGTTTTGAAGCCTACAGCCTTTCATTGCCGGATGTGCCCACCACCCTCTGAACATGCACAAATATTGAATAGATTGATAGGTGGGTAGAAAGGCACTATATAAAATATAAATAGGTAGCAAAGGAAATATGTAAAAGATAGAGAAATAAACAGAGAGGAAAAGCACCATCAAATAATCAGCACTACACAATAGCTAGACAGTCAGGTGAAAGGCGCTATACAATAGTTAGCTAGCGACTGATTGATAGATGGAGGACTGGAACTATTTATAAAACAGATAAAACAGATTTTGAAGACACTATATAAAAGCTAGCGAGACTTTAAAGGCACTATACAGTATAATAATAATAGGTCACCTGATAGGTCATATATGGGAAAGGCATAACAAAACAGGAACAAGGAAATAAATAAAAATGACATAACACAATGGGGGCAATAAATAAAAGACAGCTTTATTTTAAAGGCATATATACAGACTTGTGTAAAACAATTACAATTGAGTACTTAATTATAGCATTACCCCTTATTACACAGTAATTACAAGGTAATAACACCTAATTAGTGTCTAATTACACATGGCAAGTACAGCGTATTAGGAACAGCTAATCTAAAGTGATTCCATCGATTTTTAAAGGCACTGCATAACACATTGATCAATAGGAAAGGCGCTATACAACAAATAAACACCTACACACAATACAGAGCATTTAAAGGCACTATATAGAACTATATTACTATATTTCACTGACAGACTGGGACCTTATAAAACACATGGACAGGTATGAATGGCACTATATAATATATACATTAAGGAACCTTATAAAGCAGACGGATACTTTTGGAAGTCTTTATATCCAAGCTAGGCAGACTTTAAAGGCGCTATATAACAGATCCATAGTTAGGTGAAAGGCACTAAATAATAAACAGATGTGACACATTTTAATATCTTTCTACAGGTGCCCTGGCCTGCTACATGTTGACACTACCGTTATGGCACAGCTGGCATCTTGTTGTGTGGCATGCACATATCAGACTTTAACACTGACAGTCCAGTAAAGGGCACTGTGGTGGGCTTAATGGGACACACACACACATAAACGAGCCCCATTGTGCTCACGGCGTTCAGCCAAGCAAACAACTTGCTAAGCACAGAAGTCAAGGCTATGGCACAGCTGGCACCATATTCTGCACAGTGGCATTCTTACGAGATTCCATTCCTTTTTGACTAAACATACCAATTGCACCATATTCTGTTTATAAGATGACAGGAATGGAATGATGGCGAGTGTTTAACAAAATATTAGCACTTGGGGTGTGATGGCACCCTGGCTAAATATTTAAGATGCTACCCCTTGGGCACAGATAGCATTCTTGGCTGATTATATGAGACACTTCTAATATGGCAGTCTGTTTAACATGACTGTCAGGCTGGCACATTCATCTTTCTGGTGGCATATTCCAGTCACTGGCATCTGCGACTGGGGGTGCAAAGCCCCCGGTATCATTTGGAATTCTTTTTAGATGGTATGTGAATGCAGACGTGTATATTTACCAGGGCAGGTCTCAGTAGGAACCCCAAGAGATGACAAGTCACATACACTTGGGGATATTTTATTTATGACCATCTCATCTCATCTTCTCAATCTGCTTCTCCTTGTGAGGGTCAGGGTGGCAGTGGGCCATGCGGGTTCAGCCCAGACTTCCCTGTTCCCAGCTCCAGTTTCAGCTCTTCCAGAAGAATTCCCAGCCAGTGGAGACCAACCAAAGGTGCTAACCAGACAGACCAGTTGCCCCCCTCCCCACCAACTGGTTGTAGCCACCTCTTGCAGGCTCCGGAGGGAGACTCCACTCACCCAGTGACTTTCATGCTGGCCTCTCGTCACCTCCAAAGTTCAGTCCGTGAGCTCACTGAGTATCCCAGTGCGGCCACTCTAATCTGCTAGGTCTGGTGGCAGGGTTGTAGTCTTTGTCTACTGTTGCCCCTAGTGACCACAGTCTGTACTGCAGCTTTGACCGTAGCACTGTGGCATCAGGAGGCAGGTTAAGGCTGCCCCAGTCTTGTGGGTGACCTATGACCTATGATTCATTAATTCCTGTGTAGCATCAATCCTTAAGGTGTCACATGACACCACTCACCACTTTGATATGCATCCTGTTCTCTAGCAATTATGGGAGGCATGGCCAACACACAGGGCAGCCCCACAGCTACTGAATCTTGTCCAATCATCCATCACCGGATTGCATTTCCACAGGTGAATCCTTTCTGCCGGTCTTCTGCGGGCACCGATGTTTGGCATACTGGTGCCTGCTCTCCCTGAAACTTGGCAGCAGGTTTTGACTGGTAGCGAATCTCAAGAAGCCCCTCACTTCATAGAAGTCTGATGCTGGCACGGTCCAAATAGAAGCCGGGGTGCACCGGGCCACACATTCTGATGTTGAACACATGCAGCAGCTGCCCATCATTCTCGCACTGCCCAGCCTCGCCGCCAATTTCGTAGAAGGAGATGGTCTTGCGCTCACATTCCAGACGCACCCTCAGCTTGAAGGGTGCTGTCATGGCTTGACTCGGGGCCTGGCATGAGTAGCGTGTACTGCCCTGGAAAGCCTGCAGTTGACGACCATCCCAGCGCAGCACCCAGGATATGCATGAGTCCACCCATGTGTTGCCAGGCCCCTTACAGGTGGCACCCACCTCCCATCTCTTGGTGCCCGTCAGCTCCACATCCCAGAAGTGGCTGCCTGTGGTGAATCCCTGGGTGCACAGTACCTGTGGCTGCAGTTTGAAGCGCTCCGGGCGCGGTGGGTGAGGCTGGCACTTTTCTGTCCACTCAGCGGCCTGCAAGTCCTTGGAAAGGAGGAGATTGCGGTGGGCAGTATTGACATCCAGGGTGAGCTGGGCTGGCTGGAGGTGATTCAGTTCTGCTCTAGGGTTTCGGTCCAAAGTCGGGGATGCTGGTACCATCTGCACCAAGATGTGCTGCTTGTGCCCGGTGCTGCTGCAGCTGGTGATGCTCTGGCCCAGACGTCTCATAAAACTGGTCACCTCCTTGCCCGTCTGGCTGATGGTACCCCTGTCCAGTTCCCTCCGGTGCACCGTGCAGGGGTTAACACGCACATCGGCCGCCAACAGCTGCTCCAAAGCCGTCTGGAGTGCCCCCATGACAGTGGGTGCATCCTCATCAAGCGTGAGAGTGGCAGCTGAGACTGCTTTCTGGAGGGCTTTGGTCACAGCCCGCTGCTTCCCCACCAGGTCTTGCACGCGCTCCTCCAGCCTGGCTGCCTCCAGACGCTCCTCTCTGTCGATGGCAGCCAGCACACTCTTCTCTTCCTCTGCCACCAAGTTCCTGAAATCGGCGAAGAGCCCCAGCACTTGCTCCCGCAGTCGGCTCCTGTCCGCTCGCAGCTTGGCCTGTGCTTCCTGCAGCCAGCCTAGCGAGCTGCTCAGTGCCGCCTGCGACCGTCTCAGCCTGGCCGTTTCTTCCTGCAGAGCGGCTTTCCTTCTCGCCAGGGCCTCGTCCAGGGGCTGCAGGCCAGGACCCGCTTTATGGCCACCCTCCTTCAAGCACGACTCACAGAGACAGCAGCTCTTCTGTCGACTGTAGTATTTCCAGGGCTGGCCGTGGTGTGGGCAGCCATCTGAGCAATGATGTGGGGTCCGGTTAGCCCGGTAGCGCTCGATGATACTGGACAGCTTCAGATTCCTCTGAGGGGCAGGCCGCTCCTGGTACTCAGCCCGGCACTCTGGGCAGGAGAAGCTTTTCCCATTGGTGTGGCTGTCCCACAGTCGGCTCAAGCACTCGTAACAGAAGTTGTGCCCACAGCCCAGCAGCACCGGCTCATGGTACACGTCCAGACAGATGGAGCACAGCAGCTCAGCCTCCAGGTCAGACGAAGCAGACGACATCTCTCGCCTCTCACTGCCTTCAGATCAGGAAGGAAAAGCAGAAGTTTGGCAAGGCCTCTTAATGAGCAAGTGTGACGCTGAGCCACAAGAGAGGCTGAGCCCGTCAACAGAGTTGTCACCCCGGAACGGTCAATGTGCCAATGTGAACAACGCCTTCGAGTGATGAGTCACAATGAGAAGCTCCCTAAATAAGAAGTGACCAGATTCTTGATGCCGTCAAACCACAAATCAGGAGTGCTGTCCGAACACTGACCGCCTGAATGGGGTCTACTTGAACAAGAACACCCTTAAATTCCGGTGACCCTTCACCCAATGAGCAGCTGCTGCAGACCCCCAGATGACACAAACAAGGATTAACCACTCAAGTCTTCCTGAATCACATTTAGACCACCTCTTTGGGGTCACTTCATACTCTGTTGTTCGCTTGCAGTTCCTTTTCTGTTGGCCTCACTCACTCACTGGACATAAACCTTCAAAGTGCCCAAAGTCACCCAAAGTCTGAAACGTGCAGGCCGAGCTTCATGAGCAGAATTGCACAGCTAAGAGAGGCCACCAGGTAGCAGCATTTCAGTACAATGAAGGAGATGTGGCTGGTGAGTGTGGGACCATACCCCCCCCGGTGTTCTGGGTAGACAGACTTGTGGCCTCATTAATGTCCTCTCGGTATCTGGAAACTTCCTCGGCCTTCTTTAACTTGACTTGTACAGTCTGAGGAGAGCAGAGTGACCTCCTACTATGAAAACCATCATGCTGGGGCTCACTGATGGACCCGGCACACGTCACTGTTTTAGTGTATCGCCCTGCTCTGTCACTTCAGAAAGGCTCAAGAACAGCTAGTTAATGCCAATGCCAAATTCACTGGGCCACCAGAGGACAGAATCCAGAAGAAGATGCCAGGCAAGAGAAGAACCTGAGGTTTGGGCACCTGAATCTGGGGTTTTATACTGAGGGCTGCGTTTGGGTTTACCACAATACACAAGGAAAATAAATCCACCATGTAGACCACCAGGCACTCAATAAACAAATATAGAGATTTGAAAGGCGCTATATAATAACAGGGACAGACAGATATGAAGAACACTATATAACAGACTGATTTAAAAGGCAGTAATGACAGATACCATACAAATGGTAGATGAATTGATTGTGAGTTTTGTATGCTCTCCATTCAGATGCCAACATTCAAGGTGGCACCTTAATCAGTCACTCTCTATTTTCTACAGCACCTTTCACTGCCTGTACCATTCCCAAGGGCAGCCCAGGTTCCAGGGCTGGCAGTGCCCACACCCTGCCAGTTACTTTGAGTGGGTAAACAGTTGCGTGCAGCTCATGGTTTTCCCAAAGCTCTCTGCATTAAGCTCCTGTAAGCCCCTGTGGATTTTAGTATGGAGCGTTGGGCATGTTAATCTGTAGGGAAAGCTGAGAGGACAGGGCTTGTCAATAACAGCTCCGAGCGACTCCATTATCATACAAGAGGAGTCAATTAGCACTTCTAGCTCTCTGGTTCAGTTTAATTTATAGTGTGAATGAAAAGAAATTAAAGCAGACCAGCATGGGAGCACTGAAAAGCTGAGCACGCCATGCCAGTGCCAGTTACAGTCATGGGCACTCAGAGGGGCCAAGGGGGTTAAGGAAAGACGCAAGAAGCCACAAGACTGCCGATTTGACTTCCTCTTATTACTCAATGATGCCCTTAAAGAACAAACAACGGAAACTTAGGCAAGGCAAAGCCGCCAGAACCTATGGCGTTAAACCCAAAGATACTGAAAGAATGTGCCAGGCACCTGTGTGTAGTTTGTCAGCAGATCTCCAATACGAGTCGGATCCTACAGAGGGTTCCAGCAGTATGGAAAACAGATTTTATGGTCCCAGTTCCCAAGATGGTGCAGCCGAAAGTCTTGAATATTCATCAGACAGGTGGCTCTGACCTCACACCCTATGAAGACCCTGGAAAGGCTAATATTGCATCACTTGCAAACTCTGAACACAGCAACACTGGAGCCCCTTTGCCAATCAGGGCCACAGAGAGGTAGGCAATGTTGTCATCTTACTGCTGAATGAAGCCTACTGCCATCTGGACAAATCAGCATAACAGGGCGAGGATCTCGATTTTTGACTTCTCGAGTACATTCAACACCATGCAGTACAAACTGCTGGGGGAGAAGCTCCGGCCAGTGTGGGTTTGTGTGGCTACCACAGTGTCCTGGATAATGATCTACCTAATGAGTAGACCATAGTTTGTATGGATTAAGAACTAACTGTGTATCAGACACAGTCATGAGAAGCGTAGAAGTTCCACTGGGCTGGCTACTGCTCAGTGTACACCAAACACCGCAGGCTTCAGAGACAATACTGACTCAGGTCATCAACGATGGCACAGCCACAGTGGAGGGCAGGAGACTGAATACAGGGCATTAATGAAGGACTTTGTTGAATGGTGTAAATTTAAACCACCTGCAGCTCAAGATCAGTAAGACAAATGAGATAATCACAGATTTCAGAAGGGTCAAGCCCACTCTGCCCCCCGGTTCTCATAGATGGTGAAGATGTGGAGGTGGCGAGGACATATAGATACCTCGACAGGCTTAAGTGGGGCACTGACATAGAGGCCATCTGTATACAAGAAGGGTCAGAGTCACCTCGATTTCCCAAGAAGGCTGAGGTCATTCAGTGTATTCAGGCCACCCTTAGATGTTTTCTGTCAGGCTGCAGTGGCCAGGGCTGTCTTCTATGCAATAGTGTGCTGTGGAAATGGCATTAGTGCAGGTGACAAAACAAAATGAAAAAATAGCTGCTTCAGTCATAGGAGTCAGTGGAAGGGGTGTAACAGACGGTCACTCTGCAAGCTGCTTACTATCCTGGACAAGGAGTCTCACCTCCTAAAATCGGGGCACCTCCAGTAACAGACTGAGACCACCGAGGTGCTCCAAGGAGCACCATGTGAAGTTGCTTCTCCCCTGAGCCATCAGGCTCTATAAGGAGTGTCCCCTTGGCCAAGGTGGACTTGTTTCCTGTTTACTGAATGGTACTGAGCTGGTCTAGCGGACATCATAACAGACAATGATGCCATGCCAATGACTGGCACCTTGTAGTGTGAAATTGTAACTGATGAGTATTTGCAGTTCTAATCACTTTACACTTTGTTCATTTACTTATA
The DNA here is from genome assembly GCA_026402145.1 of Polypterus bichir lapradei. Lineage (NCBI taxonomy): Eukaryota > Metazoa > Chordata > Cladistia > Polypteriformes > Polypteridae > Polypterus > Polypterus bichir. The sequence continues at coordinate 1,777,916 of JANRMT010062830.1, forward strand.
GATAATCATTGCTATGTGTACTGGTACCTCATTAGCATACTTAACATTTTTGGAATTCATCTTATATGGATATTTGGCCCATTTTTTAAATTGTGCCCGTGATTTCCTTTAATAGTCAATCTAAATATTGTAATTCACACATCTTTCCAGTAGAGGCGCTACATACCACACAAACTGATAATGGAGTGGGTAGACGTGTGCGGCGGGCTGCAGAAACTGAAACATTTGTGGAAATCCGGCCAGGGCCAAGCCGCCCCGCTCTGAGAAGGTGGACGCCGCTTTGTGTGCAGACCTCTCTTCTACTGGTATCGCTATCAAATTGTATTTCAGTGTCTTCAAGTCTCTGTGTCAATCTGCACCTGCCATTAGGCACTGCCTTATCTAATTGTAGGTTTGGATGAATGGCTTCATTCCTGACAAGTTGATGGGCTCAGCTGCAGAGGCCGAGTGGTCATTACAAAGGAAGAGACCCGAGGTCAGTCATATGGCCTCATTGATTATTGATTTATACACCCCCCTCCAGCCTTCTGCCTCTTTGATGTCAGCCCCAGTGTCTGTGCATGTCCACCAGGCACATATGGCCTTTGTATTGTGATACATGCCTATGAAGATCCCTTCATGGATCGTATCCAGATGTCTGTGTAGCGTAAACCCTGGCTATCCCAGCCATCAGCAGTCCCCACTTATCCTTTTCCTTCTCTGGCCGCCCCCGAGGACCGGAGGAGATCTCTCCACCCTGTTGCTAGGAAACAAGCCAAATGGTGTCTCCGAAAGCTGCCGGCATTGTTGCAGCACAATGCTTTCATTGAGGTGTGTGTCGCATTCTTCAGCAGACTGGCATCAGACATTGATGCGTCATGACAGGACGTGCCCTGGCACAAAGGCCTTCACAGCCGGCTGGCAATACTTGCCTCAGCTAGTCCCTCCACCCCTTACCTGCAGTGACCCTAAAAATGCCAGGATGCTCTATGAGGTGACACATGAAGGAAAATGTCACACACTGTCTGTGTCTCTTCATTTTCACAAGTCTTGTAAGAACACACAAAAATTATTTGAACCAGCTTTCTCCATTACAAAGACAGAGGCAGTCATAGCTTATCTGATGGCAAAGGGTTCAAGGTAGAGACCAATTTTCACTGGGCAAACTCATACACACATACACCGATATTCATTCATAACTGGTCAATTTAAGGGAATTCATGTGAACACATGGAGAATATGCTAAAAGCACCTCAACCAAGAAATGAACTTGGGTTCAAACACGGTGAGCCAGCTTTGTGACACTCGTTTTTAAAACTTGAATGACGTATACATTTCTGCAGCACTCTCGATACAACCCTCTTTCAAAAACGAATCAATTGACTACTACTAATTGTCTATAAAGCTCCTTTCGCGTGATTAAGCAGAAGCGCTGCTGACTGCGCAGAACTCCCGGGACGAGCACACGCATGCTGTTGTCTTCTCTCGGAAGCGCGCGTTTCCATCCCCGCAGCAAACGCGTTTTTTTTTTAGGGTTGGACTTTCTCATGACGTCACGCTGCGGCTCAGAGCAAAGCTGGGCACCGCGCGCTACAGACAGCCGGTGACGGTCCCGTGCAGCGCGCTCTCGAGTTGGGTGAGGCAGGCAGGCCGGACGGAGCGGAGCCGAAGAGACACAATAGCGGCTTTAGAGGCGAGTGACAGCCCGAGGTTTTATTTCTGATCGTCCCTGCTAAGAGTCCAGCTGCTCAACATGCGCGAAATTGTCCACCTGCAAGCCGGCCAGTGCGGAAACCAGATTGGAGCCAAGGTAACAAATAAAACAAAGAATGATCTCAACATTAAAATGAGCGAGCGAGTGAATCGCCGGGTACAGGGGGAGTGTGACAGGCAGTGCGAGTGGACGGGCAGCTTCTATTCAACGAAGCCAAGCCTCTGTGCGCCGGATAGATGATCTCCGGTCCGTTAGCCTGTAAGGAGACCCTGGTTAACGCAGAGGAGCCGATCATGTCTTTCTCTGAGGACGAGCAGTTTGAATGGGGAAAGAGACAAGAATTAAATCGACCTAGAAAATGGCGATCTGAGGCTGTAGTGCCGGGGGGTGGTGCGGGGGCCGAGCCACGTTTAATAAGCGCACTCACGAATCATCGAGGCGTTCGATTCACGTTCCTACAGACATTAGCCCGATTTTACTTGGTGGATGTCCGTGATTTGAAGACACTGTCACTTTCAAGGATCGGTTTGTCGTGAGGCATATTCGTTTAAATATACATGAGTTCACACTGGCGATGCAGCAGTGACACCTCCAGTGACGGTCCCTGCCTTGTGTCCATTTTTGCTAGGACATACTGCGGTTTTCTCTCACACTGTAGACTTCTTCTAACATGAAGAAAAAAAAATGTGGGGCAGTAAAATGAATGGACGGCAGAATGGACGCGCCCCCTCCCCCACCCCCGTCTGGCAGCTGCCTCCGCTTCTTCAGCCCGGTCGCCTCTTTGTCTGCACAGGCTTTGGACCGGTGGCACCGCATTTTTGGATCCGTACAGGTTCCGTCTGCGGTACACACCTATCGTGGATGTTAGGGAGTGAGCAGCACGTCGTGAACAAAAAGCGCGTGCGGTGTTTCAATTCCTCCGAGTGCCGGGCTGCTGTATCTCCATTTGGTCCTTCAGTATCGTTTCCTTTCCTGTGTATCTCAGTTCCTACTTTGCTGTTGTGGGGAAAAAAGGCACTACATTCCATGGCATGCCGTTTTCTAAGTCCACTTAACTACACTGACGTAAAAATAATGGATGAAACGTGAAATCTGCCGGTTGTGATCTCCGTCTTGCCCACCCCATCGATGTTCTAACAGAAAAGATGGATGCGGGGAGTGGCCGGGGACGAGCTGTATTAGAGTTCCATTCCCTCTTGACGCGTACTATATTTGCATTGGACTGCGCACTGCACACCTGTCCGCCCGGGCTGCGAGCATCGAGCACCTGCCACGAGTCAGCTGTTGGCTTTCTTACGAAATTATCTGGAGGGATTCGTAATGCCCCCAAGAGCGGGGCTTTACGAGGCGGGATGGGGAGCCTGTTGTCGAAGCTGAAGACATTCACAGTCTGCATCTCCCTTTTGCATTCAAGTCACGAAAGGGGGGAATAGCTGGGCTGCCAGCTGTGGGCTCGGTGGGGCGTGGCGTGCGGTGGGAATGTATTGGGGGCTGATAAATAGAGTGCCCTTTTAATATCTGGCCCTCGCTTCTGCTAGCCACCTGACACTTCGTATAGTATTGTACAGGAGGCTTAAAAGTGAATGAATAAAAAAACAACTAATAAATACATTACTAGAAATAGAGAGAGAGAGAAAAAGAAATAATTAGGAAGGGTGCATTATATTCTTAAATCAACAGATTTGAAAGGCACTATATAGCTCAGGGGTCTGCAACGTCAATCAAGGAGGGCTTTTGTGCAACCCAAGCTCATAATTAGAAGTGAATTACTGCTGTTGAAACACATATTACTAAAAATGACATTTTATGCTTCATTTTAGTTGCTAAGATTCCCCCCCCCCCCCAATTGTTTATTTTAGTCATAAACCGCTACATTCACTGATCCTTATCCAAAATAATATGCAAATGAACCAGCAGTTCGCATTCTAATGTGTTTCCATTTACACTTGTGGGTATTCATTGTGAACTACCTTGTTTAATAACATATTTGGAAGAAAACTGAAGAGAAAGAAGTGAAGGACTGAGAATTACTCATCCACATCAGAGTGTAAATCATCTGAATGACACCCCTGGAAATGGAAAAAAAAAATCTACGATAAACAATGAGTTGACATGGCAGAATGAAAGCACTAAGAGGCCATTAAATGAAAGATGATCAATTATTAGAAAGGATTGGCTTTTAATTATGCAATTGGGTTGGAACAAAAACAAGCAGCCACTACGGCCCATAGGACTGATTTGCAGACCAGATAGATAGAAGTGAAAGGCGCTATATGATAGATAAATAGACATATAGAAGTGAAAGGCACTATATGATAGAGTGAAAGCTGCTATATAATAGATAAATAGATAGATATGAACGGCACTATATGAATGACAGATAGGACACTCTTATTACATTTGATACAAACACAGTGAACTCACAAAAACTGAGCAGTAACACTGGCACAACATCAAAGGCTTTGGTCAGTGACCTATTGCTATTCATTAAAGAAATGCAATCTTTACACTTACATTAATTTATTTAACGTGTTAATGTAACTAAGTAATAAAAATGACTGACAGTCTACAAAGGTGCATTTCATCCCTTCTAACACCCAAGTACTGTTTGTGAACTGACTTGTTTGGGATCACCGTAGATGAAGGTCATAAGAACTGAACCAGCCGTCTTGTGTTTTACAGTCAAACTACTAAAACTGTCTAAATTGTCTGTAGACTTGACCTTAGTTTTGTGTAGGGATAGATACTGCAAGTGTGAAAATTACTACATGGATATGAAATGCACAAAATACAGCAGATAGACAAACAGATTGGTAAGACACAACATAATAAACAGCTAGAGTGATAGGAGGAAGAGAAAGACACTATATAATGCAATATTTAAAAAGAGATAGGAACATAACTATATAATATACAGGAAAAAACAATGAGATAGATTTGAAAGGAGCTATATAAAATACTGCTTCAGAAAGAGCAAAATATGAAAGGCACTGTATCATTAACAGATGGGTAGATTTATGTTTCATTCATAAAAAATACTCTACAGTACATATACAGTACATATTCATATAATACACATACTGTACATGAACACAGTATATATAGGAAAGGTTCCTAATTAAACATTAGATAATGTACATTTTTAGAGATTTAATGCAGATAGAGAAGTTATAAGAAAGTAATGGAGAAGGGATGGCCCCCCGAGTGTCATGCAGAGAGAGAGAGACGGGACACATAGACCCTTACTAAGGCATCTGTGACAGTGAGAACTTGTTTCAGTTTTCATTAACCTCATTATATTTTACTTTACAGTTATGGTGCATACATGAAGCCTTGTGAATTACAGATCACTGTTTTATTGTTCAAAAAATTCCATTGTATGTTCTTTTCTAGTCTCTTGAATTTAAATAATTATAAGTTACAGTGTACTCTGCAGAGGTTACAATGTGTGTCATTCAAGTAAAACCTGTGATAAGTGAATGAATTTCACTTGTTTCAAGTGCCATTTCCAAACCTTAAAGAGAAAGTTAGTGCTTGAGGCCACTGGGAGCTGTCAACGCTGCTCCGCCATTACCCCGTGTTTACTGTGCTGTAGCTGCTCATTTACATCTCATTTTCCTGACTGTATGCTCTGTCACCCTGAAAATGCGCAACTGTGAGCAATAGCCACAGTCCCGT
>JANRMT010062830.1:1792905-1806808 GCA_026402145.1 Polypterus bichir lapradei
AGACAGACAGGTATTGGATTTTATATATTATACTAGCTGTGTAAGCCCGTGCTGTAAAAAGACTGGGGTCCTAGAAACTATTGAAATTGTCAGAAATAAAATTTAAATATAGAGATGTCAGGTAATTGAAAGGAACTCCTCTGGGCGTCTCTCTCTCTCCTAAGTGGTTTCATTTTGCCAACATGCTCTCATCGCTTGTGCATTAGTGGCGAGAGGGAAAGTAAAAGCGATACCATTTTTATCGATGTTATCGGCTAAGCAACTTTGTCTTTCTTCTGAGGTTTCGTTTTGCTGACGTGCTCGCCTCGCTTGTGTTATTAGCGGCTAAGCGGGTTTACTGTTTCCTAGGAAGCGGAGCCCTCACCCCGACTCCGCCTCTCACTTCCAGGCCGGACAGACACACACACTTCCGCACGTAGATGACTAGGGGGCTTTGCTCGCCAACCCCCGTGTTTGGTTTTCTGGATACACACTTTTAAGATTCTTTTTTCTTTGAATTGTTGCTATTTCATTAGTTTCACTTTTATTTCAGAACTTCTGTAAAAACAATATTTGGAATCTTTCGAGTCCCAATGTGCTGAATCTTTTAAATGAGCTCTGTGAGACGTGTTTAATGACTTTGTACCGTAATTCAGGATGGGTTTCTCTGTTTGGAATTTCAGCACAGACACAGCGATCGACATCATCAGCAGTTAATCATTTTTTTGGAAGTAACCAATAAAAGCATGTGAGGTAAACCCCGTTTTTGAAATTCTCTGACTTAAACTTCAAAGCCTTACAATATTTCCATACTTCTGACATATCACCTGTGTCCATATATTTGATCTCTATTCGCCTTTTCGTTATTTCTCCGAGTAATAATTTCTCTTTGTTTGCGCTAATGCGATCTTTACTTTCTTTTTTTTGACACTGTCGTTTTTTTCTGCTTTCATATTCTGTAACTTGCTCTGTGTGTGTTTCGCGCCTACGTTTTTTTTTTTGAGTCTTTTGAATTCCATTGTATTCATATCTCTAACCTGCTCTGCATGTGTTGGGCCCCCTTGTTTTTTAACCTCTTTATGACGTTTTACTTTTTTTTGTACTCTTTGTCTTTAATTTCTGACCTCGCTTTATCGTGCTTTTTTTTCAATGACACCTGGTCCGTGGGGACTATTTTCCCTTTTTTCGAGTAATAATTTCTGTTTGTTTGCACTACTTCGATCTTTAGATAGATACTTTATTAATCCCAGGGGGAAATTCACATACTCCAGCGGCAGCATACTGATAAAGAACAATATTAAATTAAAGAGTGATAACAATGAAGGTATAACAGACAGACAATAACTTTGTATAATGTTAACGTTTACCCCCCCGGGTGGAATTGAAGAGTTGCATAGTGTGGGGTCTCCTCAGTCTGCCAGTGGAGCAGGACGGTGACAGCAGTCTGTCGCTGAAGCTGCTCCTCTGTCTGGAGATGATCCTGTTCAGTGGATGCAGTGGATTCTCCATGATTGACAGGAGCCTGCTCAGCGCCCGTCGCTCTGCCATGGATGTCAAACTGTCTTTACTTTCTTTTTTTGATACTTTCTAATTTTCCTGCTTTCATATTCTTTAACTTTCTCTGCATGTGTATCGCACCAACTTTTTTTTGAGCCTTTTGAATTCCACTGCTTTCATAATCTCTAACCTGCTCTGCATGTGTATAGCACCAACGTTTTTGAACGTCTTTATGAAGTTCTACTTTGTCTGAACCTGATTGGAAGTGCTTTTTTTTCTCAGTTCCACTTGTTCCGGGCTGATTGTTACTTTCCTTAGCTTATTTTCTGAATTTGCACCTTGATTATTCTTTTTCTTTTTTGCATTTTTTTCTCTTCAACACCTTTGAGTCTCTATTCTTCCTGCTGCTCTTTCTTCTTCACTTACTCGGCAACATTTCATTTATAACATAATGTCCTTATACGCTTTTTACGTGCTGAGAGCCCTGGATCTGTGTCTGCTCAAAGCCTTTGCACAACTGAGTGTGTTGCTGCCCATGCTCTTATTTGGTTGTAAGTAGGGCGTGTCTTGCAAGAATCTCATGTTCTACGTCCCCGCAAGACGGTCCTGGGTCAATCTCTTGGCACAAAGTGTCGTGTTTAAGGTCCCTGCGAGACGCTCCGTGGCCAATCTCTTTCATCTCGCGGGTCTTTTAAGTGTCTTCTGTGATCTTAATGTGAAGATCACGTCTCGTCTCCCTAGTCTTTCTCTCCCAGGATTTTTTTTATAATAGAGAGATATGTAATAGTGTATCTGTCTTCCTATATATATGTGTATATGAATATTGTCACAAAAAGCAGACACAAGAGTCATTAAAAGGTTTCGGGCAGCCACCCGTATAATATTCCCTGGCTGCAAAAGGGTAAATTGCTAGCACTGATGTGCACAGAACAGAGTCCAGAACAGAAGTGATCTACTATTTGTTAAATGGCGGTTTAAAAGACCAGAACATGATATGATGTCAACAGGGGCCAGATCCGGACGGATCTTTCTCCATAGGCTCAAACCTGGAAGTGACATCATTAGAAGGGCTGGAAATAACACCATCAGGGTCAGGTGGAATTTCCTGTGAACAGTCTACAGGAAAGCGAGAAAAAAGGTCAGTGCACTCCGCCACCCCTTGGTCTGGCGTGGAATTACTCTCGTTTAGACCCTTTAGCTGCCACCCATGCTCACGTGTGTGACAATCCCTCTTAATTGGCCTTGCATTAACTGGCCAATGGATTAACTGGGCTGTTAAAATAAAATAAAATAAAATAAAAAAAAATTGTTTAATCCTGAGTTCTTCTTTATATTATATGTATGCACTTCCTTCTTTCCTGGAAGGTGAGAGGGCTTCTACGCTCAGAGTGATTTCCGTTTACATATTCCTTCATGAATTTTCCACAAATCAATTTGGCTAGCCTGCGACGAGTATAGCCGAGTTCTTTTATTCATTCTAGGAGTAGGGTGGAGTGCCAAACCGTTGTTGAACACACCCAGGCTACATTTAAGTTAGAAGGCAGGTACAAGTGGAGGGGGTAATAAAACAACGATTTGGAGTTAAAAAGAGTACGTTGGAATACGTGGAACGAATAAAAGAACGCAACTTTTGTATGACTAAAGCAAACATTCTTGGAATTTAAAGTGGGGGGGGGGGGGCGGAGTATTTTCTGATTTTTTACCGAACTGTTTCCCTTTACGATGAGTACAAAACGTAAACGAATTGTAGTTTCAATGGATACGCGTTTTAAGGTGCTAAAGCGGTTGGACAACTGTGAATCGGTGGTGAAAATTTGTGCCGAACTTGGTGTTGGGAAAAGCACGGTAAACAACTGGCGAAGAGTCGAGGATTTCTGTTCAAAAATGGAGTCTGATAAAATTCTGTCCAGTCGTTGTACAAGAAAAAAACCAGTGTGCAAAATCGTGGATGAAGCCTTGTGGATATGGTTTCTTTAGGAACGTCAAAGATGTACAGTACATACCTTAGAAACATTTTTCTACATGAAAATTGGTATGCGTCGGATTAACCGGCCAAAACGGCAACCGGCCATGGGTCCAGTCCCGAGGTGGCCGGTTAAGAGGGATTGTACAGTATATGTGTATATATATATATATATATATATATATATATATATATATATATATATAGCTATAGCTAATACTGTATATAATCTTCTGTATGGACACTGAAGTCAGAAGCTTGACAATTCCTGATGATTTCTGGAGGCCACCCATGTACCCAAGAGCACCCATTCTACTCTAGAGTAGCACCACATGTGTAGCGTCACTCTCACGCCGGTGACTTTTCCCTGCTGACCAGTTCTTTTTTATCATCAAAGCCCTTTAAGCCCTGAACATTTACACTCCCTGGTAGTTTGTTCACAGTCTTTTTCTTATGTCTTAGGTCAGAGCGGTGCTGGGAACAACTGGGCGAAAGGCCACTACACAGAGGGTGCCGAGCTTGTCGACTCCGTCCTGGATGTGGTGAGGAAGGAAGCTGAGAGCTGCGACTGCCTGCAAGGATTCCAGCTCACCCACTCCCTCGGGGGAGGCACTGGCTCAGGTATGGGCACCCTGCTGATCAGCAAGATCCGTGAGGAGTACCCCGACCGCATCATGAACACCTTCAGCGTGGTGCCCTCCCCTAAAGTCTCCGACACCGTAGTCGAGCCCTACAATGCCACCCTGTCTGTGCACCAACTGGTAGAGAACACGGATGAAACCTACTGCATCGACAACGAGGCTCTGTATGACATCTGCTTCCGCACACTTAAGCTGACCACCCCAACCTATGGGGACCTTAACCACCTGGTCTCTGCCACCATGAGCGGCGTCACGACCTGTCTTCGTTTCCCCGGGCAGCTGAACGCCGACTTGAGGAAGCTCGCCGTCAACATGGTCCCCTTTCCCCGTCTGCACTTCTTCATGCCAGGTTTTGCCCCTCTGACCAGCCGAGGAAGTCAGCAATACCGAGCCCTTACCGTGCCTGAGCTCACCCAGCAGATGTTCGATGCCAAGAACATGATGGCCGCCTGTGATCCACGCCACGGCCGCTACCTGACCGTTGCAGCTGTTTTCCGTGGCCGCATGTCCATGAAGGAAGTGGATGAGCAGATGCTCAACGTCCAGAACAAGAACAGCAGCTACTTTGTGGAGTGGATCCCCAATAACGTCAAGACGGCAGTGTGTGACATCCCACCACGCGGTCTCAAAATGGCAGCCACCTTCATCGGCAACAGTACAGCTATTCAGGAGCTGTTCAAACGCATTTCTGAGCAGTTTACCGCCATGTTCAGACGAAAGGCTTTCCTCCATTGGTACACTGGCGAAGGCATGGATGAAATGGAATTCACTGAGGCTGAGAGCAACATGAACGACCTGGTGTCCGAGTACCAGCAGTACCAAGATGCCACTGCCGAAGAGGGAGAATTTGAGGAGGAAGCAGAGGAGGAAGTTGCTTGAAGTGGCCTGGCTGCCTCCTCCTCACCCCCCCATCGGTCACTTCTCATCCCCCCAATTCAGTAGGAAGACTGGGGCTGCTTTGGTTCTCCTCATTTGTTTTTATTTTATTATTATTTTGCATTTTTGCACTCCCACCCAGGATTCCACGAAAAAACAGACTGGAACTTTGTTTCTCTCGAAATCGTCGTCTCCATGTGCTCTCTTTCTCTCTCGGTCCCTAGCCTTCCCCTCCTTTCCTTCTTAAAGTGGTGTTCATGTTCATATGATATTTGTGAGAATTTAATGCACTAAATTGTCATGGTCACGTCTTGCCTTGCCAACATTCAATTAAATCCAAGAGTGAAATGTCCAAGCGGGCTTCTCGCAAGGTTTCTTCAAAGGCAAATTCAGTGTATGTGGCATAAATAAAAGTTGAAACCTTTGAATTCAGAGGTGGTGTGGTTTGCTTTCTGTGACAGATAGGTGGCGCTCATTCAGCTGTAGTGAAACAGAGTGGTGCCCTGATACATTAAGTGGGCCGTTAGAACGATCGGGACGAGAGCAGGCCATTTGACCCACTAAGCTCGCCAGTCTTATTTATCTCGATTATTCAAAATAACATCAAGTTGAATTCTGAAGGTCCTCAAAGTCCCGCTGTCCACCACACTACTTGGTCACTTATTCCATGTATCTGTGGTTCTTTTGAGTAAAGAAGACCCCTGTGACTTTTGTGCAAAATGTACCCTTCACAGTTCCCAGGTGTGTCTCCGTGTTCGTGTTGAAGAACTTCCTTGAAAGTAAACTGCTGGGATTCACAGTGCATGGAGGGATTGGCCGTACTTTCTCCATCTCAAGGTGAAGCTTAGCTTTTACAGAAGCTCAAGCAATTTAGAAATATTATAACAAACAGAAAACCCCCCTCCAGAATTCCCAAAACCAAATCTTCCCCTTTGTAATTTTAGATGTTTCCATGCCACGTCTTAATCTCCTGATTTGACTGTAAAGGTTCATCTCCTTCACTTCATCCTTGTGGTTCGCTCTCCTCTGGACCTTCTCTAGTGCTGCTCTGTCTGTTTTTTTACAATATGGAGACCAGGACTGCAGACAGAACTCCAGGTTTGTTTTGACTAGTGTGCTATATGAGCTTACCTGTAACCGCCATGGCCTTGTGCTTCACATGTGGGGGGTGCTATGTACCCCAACATGCTATTGGCCTTCTTAACCCCTTCTGCCCTTCGTCGGAATGCACATTGCAATCGATACTGATGAGCAGAACAGACACATTTTGTTTCACGTAAATTTGCAATTATAAAACACAAATCTCATTAACATTAGATTTTGGGGGGTTTTCATTTTTGAGGAGGGGGGTTCGAAAGCAAGGAATATTGCTCCCTATGGTTTATTTGTCTACTGAAGTCACTGTCTCCTTCCACGGCCACCCTTGAATGCTGCTGCCATGGCCCCTTCCTTGCAGTTCCACGTGCTCTCATCTGCCACCATGTTCCTGTCACCGTGTCTGATGGGACATCATTGATATCCACATTCCCCAAAGCCTTTCCAAGCCAGGAATCTTCTGGATCATCACCAGCAGCCTTGTGCCCAGCGCCTTCGAGGTGCTGGCAGATGAGGGTGCTCAAGCCATGCCTTCCTCACCAGATTCTGCACCAGAATACGTTTTCTCCGCTTTTGCACATCAAGACCAAAGTGGAAATGTCACAGATCTCGCTGGTCAAGAAGCACAATTTGTTTAGTGAAATCTTTCATTTTTATCGCACATTGAATTTCACACAAATCGTTTTGCTCATCCCCAGTGACCAGTCCACTGTGTCTTACCCGTTTATTAGGCATTATCCATTTCTTGGTCATTTCTTTGATCATGTGTCTCTGCATAGGGAGCTTACCAACCTTCAACTTGCTAGGAATTTGCACTAACAACTTCACCGCATTTTTCCCCAATATACAAAATGACAGAAACCCCTGACTGATATGATCTGAACTCACTAAACTTAAAAATGGGCTTTAATTCACAGACTAGGCCTCAAGGCTCCAGTTGAGGCCTAGAAACAAATATCAGCCTGATCCTAAACTAAAGAAGAAGGTCTTCAAGGCCTGCACAAGCCAAAATTAATCCACACCTGGAAAAGGGGAGAGGGGAACCATAAAACCCCAGTCTACACAAGCAAAACCAAGTTCCTTTATGCTTATAGGGTTACAGGCTCATCTCCAATGTCATCTTTGGTGAGCAGAATTACCGCCAGTCAAACCTTCTGTCTTTATGTACTGTAAGTGGGCAGAAGAAACAAAAAAAACACAATGAAGTACCTTCACCAGTTCCCATGTTCTTCACCTTGCATCTCCCCCACCTTACTGTGCACTGCAGCATTGTCACTTCTCCAGGCATAATGGGGTCTACAAAGTTTCACTTTTAGCTTATTGATCCACAGGACATTGTGCCAGGACTTATGAGAGTCATCCATCTGAATTCTGAAAAGGATGAAGTGATCTTGTAAGTAGGCCATGTTGTGATTTGGAGTTCTAAAAATGTCAAACTGATGTCGAAGACCCCTGAAAGGCCCTTAAAGCTGGCCAGGGCCTTTACTGACCCGCCCAGAAGAAGCTCACCTAAACTCAGCCTGGGGCCCCCTTCTGCCAGACCATGCAGGCCACAAAAACGGGAAGCTCAAAAAGACTGCGTGCAAAATTGCCTTACCATGGAAATAAAAGTGTGAAACACAATTCCAAATTGTAATCTTTACAAATATAAGAAATTAATTCTCTGGAAGGCAATCCTGAAGTCAACAGGTCCAAATTCAAAATCTGTAAGAGAAAACCAGTAAGTCCAGCAAAAAAAAAATACTGGGAGAGAGAAAGGATCCTTCACAAACCGCATGCTCGACTGCTGAATCCTTCTTCTGGCCGGACTATAAAGGCATAGGGAGGAGCCAGCAGCTGTGACATCACAGAGGCCCCACCCACAAAGTTAAAGGGCAGAGCACAAGAGAAGCATAACAGAAAGTACTCAAAAATAAAACACATAATAACTCAATAATGACAAGGACATACAGACATTTAAAACGGATACATAACTGGCTGTGGCCTCGGGTTAGAATAAGGTCACTGTCCTTACTGAGTGTCTTAAAAGACTGGATGCTTTTAAAACAAAATAAAAAATGTAATAATTAAGAACAAACCAGCAGTAAAAAGTCTTCAAAACAGGCAAACCTAAGGAAAGCAAAAGCAGTGGGTAATCCCAACGGGAGCTCAGCACACGTCAGCACCTCCCGCCTTAGTGCTGAGGTTTATATAGACCTGGGGGTGGAGCCACTGCTGCAGCAACAAGTAGCCCCGCCCATTAGGCTCAGCACAATGAGGACAAGCCACAGAACTGATAAATCCTCATGATGGCTAAGCAAAGCCCCGTGAAGCTTCTTAATGATCCTGCCAAATAAAAGCTTTGAAGCTTCAAAAACGGCGACATCTGGTGGTCGACAGAATTCATAGCAGCCATGAGCTTGCCTGAGCCTGCAGAAGAAACAAACACACAAACCCCTGTTGATTGTGGAGTTTCAACCGGGTAGCTGAACTAAAAGTCTAAGAATGCTCTGTGTGTTCATTTTAAATGTATTGTAATTATGTTGTCATTAAAATGCTGCTATAAATGTTCAGATTAGTATAAATAAGAAATATTTACAATAAAATAATGTTCAAAGATGTTATCTTAAAGAAGTAACTTGTTGCCATTATGAATATCATAGCATCATGCCAGTGCTCATCTGTATGGAGTGCCAATGGCCCCTCCCTTGTTTAGTTCGCCCACTATCCTTACTGTGCCCCTCGCTGCTGATGCAGTGGACAGAATTCATTTGCGACTTTGGCAGGCTTCCCGTCTGCAGTGGGCACTAAAGTGGCTCATCTGTATGATGGAATGCCAGCTAAGAGTGCTGGGACTCTTGCCCAGGCTGCATCACGCCATAGTAAACAACAAGAATCACGTTGGCACTCATCAGCGAGACGCTACACTGATTGATAATTGTGTGACGACTTTATCACATTCAGGGGGTCTTTGTAGTGAAACAATCTGACAGATTCACTTTATTCCATCACTGTCTGGGGAATCACTATAAGGGGTAAAGAGGATCTTGGTGGGGTTTAGGAATGAGCTTGTTGAAGGGGGCACATCTAAGGGGGTTTGTAGTGCGTGCCTGCAATAGGCAGGAGTATCGAGGACACGTTAGAAGCCACAGAACAGAAGAACGACATAGCATGAGATAAGAAGCTCCACACTTCTGAACTCCATATTTACAGTACTTGAGTATCGCCTCCCTGTAAAATAGAGCCTGTAGTTTCACAGCCCCTTTAGGGGGCTTTCGGGTTCAAATGCATGTTGTGTTCATTTTTGATTTACAGTATGTTGGTCATGGGCATCATACTTTATTTTGGTCACGTCTGTGTGTATAAGCCATCATTGTTAAGATCCATGTGTGTTGTGGGTGGTCCCCTAAGAGGTGGGGCCACCAGTCAGTCATCGCCAGCAACTGCCCTTTATATCCAGAGGGTCTCCAACAGTTCCTGCCAATTCACGTGAATGCGCTAGGGAGTTGGTGAGCATTACTCGTGTTTATTGTGATTTTTGTGAATTATCAGATCGCTGGCTTTTCCACTTTCTGATTTCAGATTCAGTATTGGGACTCTGTTGGACTTTTGTTTCACACAATTCCACTTTGCCTTTGTGCTCCATGCAGCTTCACTGTGATTGGTAATCTTTTTATTAAGAATAAATCTTTTATTTTACAAGGTTTCAGTGCTTGACTGTATTAGTAGCAGGGGTTTGCCAGTGATATCCCCCTCTAGTGGATGTTTATGATGTGCTTTGGGGCTCTTAGTCCATGACACTTTTGGGGGGGGGGGGGTGGGGGGCACAAAGCTTTGAAGTAGTCAGACTGCCACAAGAGCTTTGGTGACATTTGAAGGTTCAGACGTCATTAGTCTTGCGGCATCCTTCATCAAAACGATACCAGTGCTGAGGCCTCTGTGTCAAATGTCTCCATCCTTGAGGATATAGTAATATAAAATAATGAAAGAATAAAACAGTAGCCAGTGAGAAGTAACAACATACCAGAAGAAATAAAACACAAAATAAAACTTAGAAAACAAAGAGAAGAATCCATAAAAAGAAAAGCCACCTGAGCCAGGAGGCAGCCCATTAACCCTCTGTCCTTATGCTGGACTTGGACTGGTCCCGGCCCAGAGCTGTGATGGTAGTGGTGCTGACTCCACGCTGCACTTGGCCCTGGTCCTCGTAGCCCTCATGTTCTGTCCTGCTGTCACAGGGCCATCTAGCCGGTCAGGCCCTCTGGTCTCGGCCCAGTTTCTGGTGCCTCCTCTCTGCCCCACCTCATCTGCCCAGTCTCACCAGTGGCTCCATTCATAGCCTACTGTTATGGGCCACGTCAGCCTTAGTGCCTGTTTTGGACCTGGTGCTTATGCTTAGTGCTGACCTTGGAGCTTTGGCCTGGTGCAGTGATGTCAGTCCCGGTCCTGGCCCCATCTCTTGAGTTGACCCCATATTGGACTCCTCATCTCGTTCAGGTTGTGCTCTCAGGTTCTGTCGGTCAGTCACCATGGCCTGACTGCGGCTCTCCTTGCTTGCTGCCCTGTTTGCTCTCACGGCTGAGGTGTCTTTTGAAAAGGCTGCCCACATAATCGAGTGGCTTTGTACAACACTCAGTCAGTTGCTCCACCTCTGCCACATATAGCGCCTTTTCATAGAAAAAGATGGAAGGCAGGCCTTCAGCTGGCAAATCAGAGAGGAAGTGCTCGTCCCTGAAATGTGAGCTCACACGGCTCAAAAAGAAGAAGCAAATGGCGCATTTGAATAAGCCTCAAAAAAAGAGAACGCTGAGGAGTCCCTGTGGCGTAAAACACAAAGTGGCAAAGTGTGTCGAGTACGGCAGGGAGAATGGCGCAAAAGAGAGAGAGAGAGAGAGAGAGAGAGAGAGAGAGAGAGAGAGAGACACGGGCCATCGTCACCGCGCCTCGGCTGTGCAAGGCAGCACACAGGAAGTCTGCAGCCACCACAGGCTCCGGAGGCGACAGGCAGCAAAGATGAGCCTGCCGCGCTGAAGGCACACCACGGACAGACACACAAACGGACCAACCGACCACGCCAATGGGCTCGTGAGGACGGGCTGCCAACATGGGCTCCAGGATCAAGTAAGTGCCACCACCGCCGCCGTCTTTGCCCGTCTTCTATGTGTGCTCAGCGTCTCTTTTTGGGCCTGCAGCCCTGTGGTTACATCAGCGACTTCCTTCCACCCAGGCAGCACCTGCCATTGCTGCCATCGCTGTAGGCACCCTGAATCTGAACAGAAAGCATCCCCCCGGCCGCCTATAGGCATTCAGAACCAACTTTGGGGTCAATGGCCCCCTTTTTGGGAAAGAAGGAGGCAGCAGTGCCTTAATAATAATTACAAGTTGTGTTTATATGGTGCCTTTCTGAACAGAAACCTACACAAAGCAAAGAGAAAGTGGAGGTAGGAGACTAAAATGGAGGGTGGCGTGCCACTTTAGTGGGTCAGTAGTGACCTGTCTTGGGGTCACCATTACAAACATCAGAGATAAACAGCACGGTCAAGAGGTGGCGCTCTGGCACATTCTTCGGACTTTAAAGAGAAAGCAGGTGGATGGAGGTGGGCGGCAGGTGGTCTCAGTTTGACTTTTCAGGAAGTGCTCACGAGATTGAGCGTCAAGTGACGTCCACTGAATTTTCAATGGCAGTGTGAGTGTCCTGTTGCCCATCAAAGAGTAGAGAACATCTCGAATGGCCTGATGGTCACCCAAGTGTTCATGAGAGTGTGTGTCAAGGGTTGGCCACCACATGGCATTGGGAGAGACCCGCTGTCCATCAAAGGGTTGTTGTCCACTGATTGGCTAATAAGATCTTAGGGTGGCTCTCTCACCTCAGGGCCTCTCACATGGAATTCCAGAAGAACAGCAGGAGGTCAAACATGGCTTGAAAAATGATGAAAAGGTGGGCAGTGATGCCCCCTCCTGCCTGATGGGCTCTGCCTTCTCCAGTGAGATACAGGCACCACTCCCCATGTTAGTAAACGACTAATAATAAAATCAAGCTGTACTTTATATAGCGCCTTTCCACACTGAGCCTGAATGTGCTCTTGCTGCCTTTCTCTTTTGTTTGATTGCATTAAGTGCCCCCCCCCCCCCACACACCCCTGGAGCACAAACCCCATCTTCTAGGGTCTGTGATTTCTAAATCATAGCCTACTGACAATTTGGAAATGGCTAAAGGCACTATATAAAATGAGGCTTGTGCTGTCATTGTCACCACAGCACCAGACCACGGCTGACAACAGGAAACGGTTTGCCTGCTAAGCCCACATCTCCGCTCTGCTTTAATAGCGTCTGACGTCAAAGTAGGCTTCTTTTCAGTCTCAGACATCGTTACTGTCATTGTCAAGGAAGACGCAAAGATGCAAATATCTGCTGCCTGGTGACATCTGGGGGCTTTTGTTAATAATACAGAAGGTGGGCAGGCGAGACTTCTGTTAGTCTGCCCAATGATTTGAAGTTGACTTCCTTCAGCAGCGTTTAACACAGCACAGAAGCCAACCTCAGACAACATGACGTCCACTTTGGGACACACCAAGCCAGTCAGCTGATGCAGCTAATAAAGGAGGCAGCAGCTCTACCAGCTGTGCCAGCTTGCCTGCCCACCTTTGTTTCTCTTAAAGTGTAAGTGTGTCTGGGACCTTCAATGAGTCTTGGAGTTGTGGAGGGTGGAGGGGGCAAACATTCATATTCAGAAGTCTGGTTAACTTCGTCCTCACTTGGAGCTGCTGGACAGGAACTCGGACCACTGGCCTCAGAGTGTGGAGACAGCCAGCCAAGCTAAAGGAGAATGGCTGTCAGTCTATGGGCAGGTGGGCTTCTGACTGCAAGGGCAGCCTCCTTTAACAGAGGGCTCTCCATTTCATCTTCACAATGTAATGCGAGAGAGTGAGAGAGAGCTGGGAAAGGCGCTATATAATAGATAAACAGAGTGATAGGGAGGGCACTATATACAAGACAGATGACAATAAGAAAGGCAATATATAGAAGATGATAAGAGAGGGAGATGGGAAGGGCGCTATATAGTCGAGCGACTCCTCGGGGTCTTCTCTTCATGGCAGGCTCTCCCCATTTGAGCCTCACTATGCTCGCTACAACAATCCACGTTGGTGATGGTTGATGAATAAGCTGAGGCAGTAAACAGAAATGAATGCTGGAGCCGCCTGGCTAGAGTGCCACCCCAGACTCCTCCTCCACTGTGCCAGGCTGTTTGAACAGTTCTTTCACTATTTTCTACTATTATTGTGGTCCATGTTCTTTTCCATGTTATCAATGCCTCCATTTTCAACCCTGCTTATCCATTTCAGGGTCTTGGGGGTTCTGGTGCCTGTCCCGAAATCAACCTATGGGAGGTGTGCCATATTCTGAGGATTGAGGGGTTCCCCTAAGCTGTGCTTAAATTCTCATTTCTTTGGCAGAAAATCTCATTCGGGACAACACAGTGTTAAAACCCATGGGGTCTGTAAACCGGGACAACAAGGGACTCAGTGCAGTAGTTAGGGAATAAACCAACCGTCTCTGGCATGATGGATGTGCGCCTACCCTGCAGACATGAAGGAGCTCACTAATGGGGGCCAAAGTCACAATTCACTGGCCTTGTGCCTGTTCCTGAGTGCTGCCCCCCACACTGTCTGGTGCCCGCTGGTCTCTCAGGTCCAGCTTTGCAGTCAGTGCCCTCTGAGGTGGGCTTATCCTGTTTTTGTCATCCTGTCATTTCCTAGTTCATACTATGGCAGGTAATCAGAGTGAAGCAGACCAGGTGTGATGTTCTTGAGCCAAAGAGTGACATGTTATTTATTTATTTATTTATTTATTTATTTATTTATTTATTTATTTA
>JANRMT010062830.1:1806818-1849962 GCA_026402145.1 Polypterus bichir lapradei
TTATTTATTTATTTATTTATTTATTTATTTATTTATTTATTTATTTATTCTGCTTCTCTATGTCTCTATCATAGTTACACTTAATTGTCTTCCCATGCACAGAATGGACAAATTCTAAAGCAGCCCCATGCAGACACCATGGGGTCCTCACTGACAGGCATTTTTGAGGACTAAGGATCATCTCTTTAGCGACCTGCTGGGTTATGGAGAAGTCCTACCTGAGCACCCCCTATAGGACTCACCTTCCTTCAAATTACATCACATGTTCTACTTTGGGGTCTTGGTCACTTAAATGACAGAGTATGTCACTTCAGCCTTGCTGTAAGCGGTCACTCTACTGTGGGAGCTTATCAGGAACCCAGCAGATGTGTTAGGAGGTGCACTGAAGGGTGGACGGTGGTCTCAGAGAGTAGGACTGACATCTTCTGGCAGATGAATATCTGGAGTGTGAAATTGATCTCCAGCTCTCCTGGGCTACCATCACTTAACCACAGGAGCTCTGAGTATCCCACCCTCACCTCCATGTCCAGCAGTTCTCACGATGGCCTCTCTTTCTTGTGTTTCAGAGAGAATCCTGAGAGAACGTTTCATTGGTTCTTTGAAGCTTCCAGTCCCATCGCCAAGGATAAAGGTGAGTGCCTCTTGTGCCGAGCGTCCGGCTATCAGAAGCCAATCAGCTTTTGTCCACATAGCCAAAAGAATTGTTGCATTGACTGCCCTGGTAGTCTTCACTTCACTCTGCCCACCTTTTCCATGTTAAGTGCTTTCTGAGGCTGCTATGGCACTCATTTGGCATCACCCAGTCCAGGTGTCAAATGTGACTGTGCTGATGTTGGCACTTATGGAGGGCCTGGAGTGAGTGTTAAATATTGGCCAGTGCAGAGCTGATTATGACCACGGGGTTCAGGTTCACACATCCCAGCCTCGGGACTCTGGTCACCCAATTTATCCGAAACCTCTGATTGTTGGTTGATGCTCTGACAAGCAGAACACATTGGGGTCGTGCTGTGATGTATGTGGAGGGTCATCACTTTAGTCCAGTAGGTGTGTGATGTCCAAGGTCTGGAGTCTCCGTTATGGATGTAGATGGTGTGTTCACATTAATCTGTCCTGGTGCTGCCATAATGGATGTAGTGTGTGAGCATATTGTCAGATCTCAAAAAGACAAAAGAGAAGAAGAAGAAGAAGAAGGATGGTGGCAGGACCGATGTAATCTTCCTTGGCTGCATATTTATACATGAAGGTGCACCATCAGTGATGTGGAGGTTAACAAGCAGCTTTGACTTTGTGTTGTGGCCACCAAGGGGACAAGCTGGTCACGTGTCCCCACTGATGTCTGGAGGGCTCAGTCAAAGGAGACTTTCCACCTGCAGGTGATTGTACGCGTACTTAAGAGAGACCTGATAGATGAGACAACTCGCTGCTTAGTTATATCTGAGCTCACCTTCCAGTTTAACTGGAGGAGATAACCCGTTGACCAGGTAGACTCGACTTGACCTAGTGCCTTGCAGCTTTACTGGACGAGATGGGTCACTGCATAGTCACACCTGAGCTGACTCTGTGTTACTGGACTGAACAGGTCACCTTCTAGATGGGCCTGAGCTGACCTCCCTTCTTCTAGTTTTACTGGGCAATCCCAGCCATCACCCAGCGAGACCTGAGCTGATCTGCCATTCCCAGTTTTACTGGTCGAGATAGATCACTGCCCAGTTACACCTCAGGTGTCCCCCACCTTCTCTGTTTTACTAGATTAAACGGTTGACCAGCCAGTTGGGCCTGAGCTGACCTCCCTCCTCCCAGTCTTTCTAGACAGCTACTGACCAGTAAGACGCCGAGCTGCTCTTCTTTCGTTTGTTTTTTTTTTTTTTTTGCTATTTTTACCGAGCCTCACAGCGAGGGACCTGCTAGAAACAGGAAATTAACTTTTTTTTCTTCTTTTTGTCACATCATCCCCACAGCAGAGCGGCTGCTGCTGCCTATAAATGGAAATGCAGGAGTCTGTGCGGCTCACCTGACGCGGTCTGCTCTTCCTTGTGCTGCTCTTTGCTTTCTTTCACTCCTCCAGGTTAACGCTGACCTCTGCATTTGATGTGTCCAGCTGACCTCACATGGATGCTTGTTATGCCATCGGAGCGGGACATCCAGACAATGCAGTTTGTGTTTGACACCGATCATCTGAATGCTGCTTGTAAACTGTGCCTTGTGGCCTCGTTCTGAATGCCAGCCAGTTTCACATCTCATTGTTCCGCTCAGCTCAGCCAGATGTGACTTCTGAGTCTTTCATCCAAGTGACATCAGGGCCCGAGATGGTCGTACTTCATTGTGTGGCTCTGCATCATGGACTGTGTGTGTCTTCCTCTCGGTGGCACCAATGAGTGTGCCAGGCTTGTACTTTAAATGGATGGGGGGGCTGGAGGACTTGCAGTACAGGCTTTGCTTTATTATGTCACCTTCATTTCTTCCCAGGCCATGTCTTGGGTGGAAGTGAGCGCCCTCTGCAGTGCAATATTTTTACACACCTTTTGTGTTGCCCCCCACCCCCCATTTTTGTCATCCCTCTTCAGATCCTGAGGTGCTACTGCAGTATCCAGAAGACTTCAATGACGAGGTAGGAAACCCGATGCCAACTTGCTCTCTCCGCTCCTCTCACCTCCTGGACTTTTCCTTACGAGCTGTTCCCTGTTTTCACATTTCCAGGAGTCGCTTCAGATTTTGCCCCAGTTCTGCTTTCCTTATGACGTGGAGAGGTATGAATGAGTGACGTTAGAGCTGCTGAACTCTTGACTGTGTGGAAGACACTAGAAAAATGTTTGACCTTTGACACACTGGTCACCTGGCCTCTAATAATGTGCTGGGCCATCAAGTATGGGTAACAGTCAAGAGATGTCCCCCCCTGATGTCCTCAATTTGTGCCTTCCAGGGTACGAGATGCTCATGTGGTCCAGAACTTCACCTTTGTCTTGACCGATTTAGAAGGGAACCAGCGCTTTGGGTTCTGCCGCCTCACCACCGGCTCCAAGAGCTGTCTGTGCATCCTCAGGTAAGTCCACAGCCTGGCACCTCTGCCCACCTGCCCCTTCACAAGCAGGCCTCGCTCCCCATACCAGCTGTCTGTTTGGCCACATGACCCACCTCCCCACCAGCTGGTTTTCTTCCACAAACCTGAACCTTGGGGTAGGCTGCCCCCTCCTGGTCATCTTAAGTTTCTCCCTTAGCTGCTGAACTGGGCCCACCGATGAAGACGGGCATCAGACGGTCACTGCATGTGAAACCAATGCCACCCTTCTCTGTCTTTCAGTTACCTGCCCTGGTTCGAGGTCTTCTACAAGCTGCTCAACTCCTTAGCTGACTACCTGACCAAAGGACAGGTGAGAGCTGCTGCTGGCACCTGTGCCAGTCCTCAGGTGCTCTTGTAAGTCTCAGTTTTGTGTTGTTCTGTTTTCATTCTTCAACATTTAATTTTCTTTCATGTCCTGTTTTCTTGGCGCCTTTTTCTTTTCTCTCTTGGTTGTCACCATCTTGGGTCGCCATGATGGCAACCATGTGGATAGTGTGTCCAAACCCCTTGACATGGAGGTCACATGGTATGTGACATCATCAGGCTGTTAAGGTGGTCTTGCACCCAGGCTACTGGATAAGCCAAGCACCCAAGATGAATCTTCACAACACTTGAGTTTACCTAGGCAGAGGACTTTCAGTCCCACGCAGGGTCTTCGGCGTTCTGACATCTCAGTTCTGTTCAGTCTTATGGCTCGTTTTGCTCTTTTGTCTTTGCCCCCTGTTGGTTTTTTGGCTGCCCTGTTTGTTTTCTTTGGTTCTTTATCTCCAAGTATTTTGTCAATTTTTTAGACTGGCGTTTTTCACCTCAAAATCCACAAAATGTGACCCTTGGGTCTGGACTGTAGGGTGCAGGGAGGAGACCAGTCAGGGTGTGAAATACCTCAGGGTGATCAGTGGTCCCGATTAATGCCCCAGAGCACCGAACGCTATTCTGATACTGTGGAATACTCAGTCAGTTAGCTCTGAGGATGTGTAGACGACTCAAATCACACAAACGCGGCATCTGCAGACCTTCTGGTACTTTTGACCAGCACCATTCAGAATAGCCACACACACACTAAGGCTACGTCCACACTAAACTGGCGTTGTTAAATGATCTCTGTCACACTAAAATGACAGAAAATACACACGACACAGACATTCGTCACACAGGACATGCGCAGATTGACAGACACTTAAAGGAAGTGTCCTCCTCGAGAGGATCGTGATGTCGGTGACAACATGAACTGGTCAATGATTTGCTTTTGCGCTCGTATGCAGCATTCAAACACAATGCAATTTAGATGCATTTAGGTAAGCAGCACGACAAACGCCATGGAAAGCAACTCCTCTGTGTCCGCCATGTTGGAATCTGGTTTTTCTTCTGTGAACGATGACCAATCAGGGAATGAGCCACTGTATCAAGCAGGATCCAATCAGGGAAGGACTGCGTAATAAGTTTGAACAAGTCACCGTGCGATTAGCTCTGCAGTCCGTGTTTTCCACATTCGACTTTTTCATCCTCCCACAGTGCAGCACCAAGCTGACGTTTTCAGAACAACACGCCATTGGGGAGCGTTTTCCAAAGTCTCAGAGTTTTCAGAGAGGTAGTGTGGAGGAAAGGTGAAAATGGAGGCTGCTGTCTGTGTTTTTACACCAAATCGTAGCCTTAGACCTCGTGGACACCAACATGAATGTTGCGTTTTTATACGTTGTGTCCTTTTGTCCGCACCTTTGATCGTCAAGAAACAAACTGATTAGAAAACGCTCTTTCAAAATGGCGGGTCTCGTGTAGCAGTATGAACGGGAAAAACGCGTGATGAGGCACTGACTTCAGTTTGCTCCCCTGTCCTCTCTTGTTCTCTCCTAACTTCTCCGTCTCAGCTGATGAGAGCCCCATCCTGAATCACTCGGAGATTTCTTTGTATTTATTCTGGCAGGTGTCTCGCTCTATGCTGTATTTCTGGGGCTTTTACTAACGTTGAAACTGTTAATTACTGCTGTGCTTCATCATCTGCCCACACAACGACACCGTGTGGGTTTCACTTGTTCTTTCAGAATCTCAGTTTTACTTTGGGTTTGTTCCATAAACATGTGGTGCTTTGGGTTGGCAGTGTAACAGCACCGTTAGGGCAGCAGTCAGGGTGCATGCAGTCAGTGCCCATCAATCCATTCCGCCGTCACCTGAGGGATGCCATACGTCATGCGTCATGTCGTCCCCGTCTTCTGTGTGATTCATGATTCTTATTCACTCCACTTCTGATTCTTTTGAGATCAAACTGAATCCTCTGGCGCTGCTGATTCTCTCTTTCACCCCACAAGTACATTACAGTCACAACACCTTTATAATAGAAGGTACCCAGTGTTTGTTGTATACCATTTGTTTTTAGAATTGTTTTAAAGAGAATATATGAACGTAATATTAAACTAAAAAAATCAGTGTCCCTTTAATCATTCAACAAATACGACAGATGAAATAAAAGTTTTTGCTTTCTACTTTAATGCACACTTTTCAACCGCTCGTTGATTGCATCGCCATGTGCCGTTTACTGATTCCTTTAAATTTGAACTGAAACCCACAAAAGAGGTGCACGATCCTTGATCATTTGATTTACAGATTGAATTATTACCCGAGAACGAGTCAAACGATTCTCATTCATTTAATTCTTAAGGTGAAATATTGTCCTGAGAAGGACTCAGATGATTCTCGATCATTTCATTTGCTAGCCAAAACATTACCCGAGAATAAGTCTTACAATCCTCATTCACTCCATTCACTGTTTCCCTCAAATTCAAACTGAATACTCACGAAAAAGGTGCACAATTCTCATTCAGTTGTTATCTGAGAACGAGTTAAATGATTTTCATTCCTTTGAACTCAAACTTAATCAAAATCCTAAGACCTAGTCTCACAATTTACATTCATTCAATTCTCAAGGTGAATCCTTATGACAAGAATAAGTCTCATGATTCTCATTCACTTGATTCGCCAACCAAATCATTACCCAAGAACAAGTCTTACAATCCCAGTGCATTCGATTCACTGACTTCTACAAATTGGAACAGAATACACGTGAAAGAGTAAAGAGAATACATAATTCTTGAAACCAAATCCTTAACTGAGAAAGAGTTAAACGATTTTCATTCATTTGATCTCAAACTGAATCATTACCCAAGAACAGGGTTCAAGATTCTTGTTCATTTGATTCACAGACTAATTCATTATCTGAGAACGAGTCAAATGATTCTCATTTATCTGATCTCGAACTGAATCATTATCCTAAGCCCAAGTCTCACACATCTCATTCATTTTCATCCACCAACTGACTCATTACCCGAGAACAAGTCTCATGATTCTCACTCATTCGATTCATGAACTGAATCATTACACTTATGATTCTCTAACATATCATCAAATTTTCATCATGCATTTTAACTGTGCTCTCATTCTTTATGTCCTGAAACAAGACGTCATATGAGTCATCAGCATATTAAATATCTCATTATTACATTATATATTTGCAGTGTGATCAGAAGGGACTTCCCTTATTTGATGGCCTTGAATCCCCCTGAGGAATCGAATAAGTCAGAAGAAGCAAATCACTTAAGCGGGTAGTTTGATGGACTCGTCTCAGTAAAGCAAATCGAATTGAGCGGCGACTGTCTGTCCCCTGGGCACTCCTACTGACTGCTGGGACAGGAAATTTTCTCGATGTCACCGACACGCCTTCATTAAATTTGTATTCATCCCAGTAACAATCCACGACACCTCCATACCATTAGAGCCAAACAAGACTGATTGCGTCACTTTCCCATTTCTACCATCCACTGGGAACAGCAAAGTGACAAACACACTCTGCGGGCCCGCTGTCGATCTTGCAGCCCTGCTAGTCACCGTCACACACTTCAATATGACTGAGGTGACGCCACAAGCAGCCTCTGATTTTTTCGTGTGCTATGTAAGTCCGCACAACTTTCAGGAGCCCTCTTGATTTTAAGACGCTCCCCTCTTTCTTCTCCTTCTTCGTTGACGTGTCCATCTTGCCCCCCATGTCTATCCCCTGAAGGCTAACTGGATGCTTCTCCAACGTTTCTTTGCAATGGCAACTTATAACACCAGCACACATTTTTCAATTTTATTTTTAGAGACGCCCCACTCCCCCTCCCCCCCCCCAATTTTCATTTACAGGCTTTAAGTAGAACCACAGGGTTGACTAAGGGGCCAAAGGACCCCCATGTTTTGCACCTGCTATTCACGACCATCTCTGAGAAAGATATGGCACACCCCACCTGCCCAGGTGACGATTAACGTGTCTCACTTTTTCACGCTTGCTTTCTCCACAGAGAAATGAGATGCTGCAGCTGCTTTCGGTCTTGTATGACCACTCGGTCCCACAGGAGGGCAACCCCATCATCCTGCAGTTTGTAAGTATGGCCTAGTTGTGTGACAGTGAAAGGCGCTACATGTCGTTGTTGATGATAGGATTGTCAGGTTCATACATTATCCCATTGAAAACAAATGAGAACCTGAAATGAGAAGAAGCAGTCGGTTAGTGCAGCTGAGGTCGTGGGTTGGTGGGGGGGTTTGGGGTATGGGGGTTGCTGCCAGGCGGCTCAGGGTTCAAATCCCGCTCTGTGCAATGCGGCTCCCTCTGCTGGCCATTCCTGAGAGCTCTGTTGTGTTGACTGGTGTTCACCATGAAAGGTGCTCTATAAGACAGGTAAAGAAGACAGCAGATTTAATTGTGGGGTTGCATTTGGGGGCTGCACCCACAGGTCCCTACGGGTGCCGTTCCAGCACCTTTAACAGCTGAGCCCTCCGGTCTTCCCAGATGAGAGTCCAGTAACCTTCTGTTTTCACAACAAGGACCAGCAGATGCAGATAGCCATTGGGGCCCAACTCCGCCAGCAGCACTACCGAGCTCTGAAGGGCCTGTCTGGGGACGGGCCATGGGTGAGTGACGGGACCCCCGCTCCCTCATTTGGAGTGTTTACACCTAACCACACTAACCCCAGTAATCCTGCATGGAGTGGAGTGGCTGGCAAGAGATGGTGAGGTCATTGTACCGGTGCTTTGGGGGGTGGGTGTCAAACATACAGTCCACCGGAGTCTTGGGTGCGGCCGCCCCCTCGTGTCATTAAGGGTGATTGTGCTCTTTGTGAGGACCCCACGCCTCTGGAGTGTGGCTTCACTAATCGATACTGAGGGGTCTTGGCTTGGAAGTCTTACCAAAGGGAGGCCTCACCTCAGTACAGATTCACAGGCCTATGGTGGCTTCCAGCGGCACCCAACATTCAAAATATTACTGTTCTAATGGCTGTGCCCCTGGCCAAGTGGTCTACTTTGTCACCTTTGCCAACGGCACAGCTACACCGTTCCACTAAGCCCTCTGGTCTTCACATCCAAACATCTCACACCTGGCAAATACATGTCTCACCCCTAAATACTAATGCCAGCTAACAGGCTGAAGGAGCTTGGGCACTGTGCCTGCTGTCTGCATTGCAGGGATGGGTCAGATTTAGCTGCCTATGAAGCCAGCAGACAACACCAGCAACTGACTTCTGACCACTGCATCCTTGAGTATCGACTGAGTGCTGGCCACTGTAGATGACCGGAACACTCAGCCTGTCCACCATTAACTAGATAATGCCCAGTGCCCATGTCCAACCTACACCACAGATACCAACCATCAAAGTGCAATACCACGTGCTGGACAACACTACAGGGCTGTGTCAAATCAGCTGGACACTGACCAGAAGGACTGCCCAGCTTAAGCCAATAACAACTGGCAGTACTTTCTAACAAGCACCTAAAGTTAACTGGAAACTGACCAGCAGATGTGCACTACTAACCAATAAAGCTCAGTACTGCCAGCTGGGTGATGACCGCCATGCTGTTACCATCAGAGCTGGCCAGGATGACAGGAATGCTGACCATAATTAACTCAAAACTAACCAGTGGACGTGATCTGCATGAGCTCAGTACTAACCAGTGAAGCTCAGCACTGCCTGATGGACATTAACCATTGAGTCTTCTTCTTCTTCTTATTCTTCTTCTCCTCCTCCTCCTCCTCTCAGTGAAGTTCTCCAGGATGAAGTGAATGCTGGTCAGTTTTAACTGCTCACCAATCTCTTCACGATGGACACACACTGGTAAATCTGGGCAGGCCACGCTAGAGCCGTCCAACATGTACTGGACAGAATGAGACCCCTGCAATGCCACTGGGCTGGTGACCAGTAGAGTATGTGCTGTGTGGGCTGGGCTAGTCACTGTGATGGTGACCATCTGTGCTCTCAATCCGCTGCTCTCTGTGAGTAAGGGACACTACCCATGGTGGCTGGCAGGTGGCTTTTCTGGACACGGTGCCACCTGCAGTGGAGACTGGGGCATACCAGTCTTTGAGATCCTCGCCAAAGTGACAAGCAGACTTTGGTGAATGGTCATTGTTTTGAAATGCGCTATACATGCGCTGTGTTTCCCTCCTTCATCGGGCTAACTTGTCTTCCTCTCCATTTCAGCTCCCCTATTTCATTGCCCCAGATGCAGGAAGTCTGCCCACCATCCCGGAGAATGTAAGTGGGCACTCAGTCTGGCATGCCAAGTGCATCGGGAATGCGAGGTGAAAATCTGAGGACATCTCCATGGAGGTCCTACTCATCACTGTCTCTCCCTGTGTCTGTCTGCAGCGTAACCTGACTGAACTGGTGGTCTCCATGGACGTGGACAACATGCTGAACCTTTATGCCAGCCTGCTGTTTGAGCGGCGCATCATCCTGACCAGCTGCAAACTGAGCACTGTGAGTCCACCGCTGCGGCCTCGCTTGGTCACTTCGTGCTGAAAGCGGCTGGCCGATCCTACATCTCCAGTCCTTATGTGTGGCCTTTCAGGTCACCCGCAGGCTCCACTGGCATTTTTTTTATTATTACGATCATTAAGAGCTTCCGACAGTCAGCAGTGGACCACACCGAGGCGCAGACCCCAAACGGTGGTCCTCTATCTTCTCATCAACTTGTCCAATGAAAGTCTTGGGTTCCAGGGGCAGCAGGCCATAATGAGAAGCAGTCATTACATGAAGGGCACGGTGCCAGTGAGCAGCTACACAGAGGTTGGGTCTCAGGAATGATGGGTTCCTCTTTTTTTACCCTTAATGAGCCAGTCTTAATCCCCCCTCTCCACCTTTGTACCCACTTTGTTGTTCAGGTGAGTGCCCTCTAGCTGTGCCAGTGTACTGCGCTGCACCCTCGCCCAGACTGTACTTCCCCATTTTCACCTGTAGATGGAGGCAGCACTCCTGTGATGATCTGACTGACCCGTGTCCATTGCCCCCTCAGCTGACGGCCTGTGTCCACGCCTCCACTGCCATGCTCTATCCCATGTACTGGCAGCACATCTACATACCAGTTATCCCCCCGCAGCTGCTGGACTACTGCTGGTGAGTGCCCGCCGATGACCGCCTCCACCCCTCAGCCCTCCCCTCTGTCCTCTCAGCTAATCCTCTCGCCTCGTCCTTTGTCCCCAGTGCGCCCATGCCTTACCTGATTGGTGTCCACTCAAGTCTCATCGAGGTAAGAGGGGTTGGAGCTCCCTGGCCATTCTTGACCAGCCATTTGCTTCATCTTGATGTCTGAGGCCTCATTTCTTCTGATTTGTAGAAAGTTCGGAGCAAAGCCCTGGATGATGTGGTCATCATAAACATCGACACCAATACTCTGGAGTCGCCTTTCCAGGACCGGAGCAAACTGCCCATGGACATCGTGAGTGCTTACTTGGGGTGGGGGGGTTGTGAGATGACCTGAGCCACCGGTGAAGTCAAGCAGACACCTGTGACACCATGAGGTGCACTTGGGTGCTTAGGACGGTTGTGTTTGGGTGAGCAGGTGCATACATGAGGGCACAAGGATGTGGCATGGGTGGTCTGCTTGGGGGCTCATGGCGATTGAAAGGCCACTGACAGGGTAACCCACTTACATGGTGTCACACTGGCATTAAAAGTTAAAGCAGTAACACTCAGTGCCCTCTGCTCTCCTCAGATGTCCCAGTTAAAGATGAGGCTCAAGAAGCAGTCTTCTTCCACTGGAGACGGGGTAGCACGGGCATTTCTGCGGGCACAGGCCTTGCTGTTTGGGAGCTACCGGGAAGCGCTGATTGCTGAGGCGGTGAGTCCATAGCGTCCTCTGTGTGGTGGTCATTAATCCTGTGATGGAGGTCAAGGGGTGAACTGTGAGGCACTGGGGTGCCACACCTGGAAGGTGCCAGTAAGCGGACGTCTCTTTTTCTCCTCAGGATGGACAAATAGCCTTCAACGAAGAGGCCTTTCTGAACCACGGCTCTGACAGCATGAGGGCCTTCCTGCAGGACGCCGTCCACCTGCAGCTCTTCAAGCAGGTAACTCAGGGGGGTGACGTCCTGATGTCCCTGGAGTGGCACTTGTGCCTGTTCTCACTGCTCCTTCTCTCTGTTGCCTCCTTCAGTTCATCGATAATCGACTCGAGAAGCTCAATGCAGGGCAAGGCTTCAGCGACATCTTCGAGGAGGAGATCACACGCTGCAGCCTTCAGACAGGTGAGGGTCATCGGGCTAAAGGCGTCAAAGAGGGCATCAAGTGGGGCACTTTGTGAGGAACAAGCAGTAACGTTAACAGAGCCACTCTCTGTGTGCCCATGCAGGTGGAAACAAGTCGTGCCAGCATTTTGTGGAGAATTTTAAGGTAAGATGGCGAGCCGCGGCCTGCATATGTGGAATTATCACAAGTCTTATGACAGCCGGCTGGCCGGTGACAAACTTCAAACAGCTGACCGTGTCAGGACAAGCCAGCTGATCCCACAGTAGCGAGAATGTCAAGAATGTGCTTGGCCAGCCGGGTGAAAGGCCAATGGGCACTCCATTGTGCCAGCCTGTGATCCTTCTGTTAGCAGCCTGGCATCACTTAATTCATCTGCCTTTATGCCCACCTGTCCACCTCTCAGTCCACCTGTCCATTCCTGCTCATTGAATGCAGCACTCTGTCTGTCTGCCTGCTATATAGCGCCTTTCCTGTCTATTACACATTGATGTTTCTAGGTACAAATTCCTTATATAGCGCCTTCCTTATCTATCTGTCTTATATAGCGCCTTTCATATCTTTTTATTGTATAGTGTGTTTCTATCTATATTTATCTCTTGTGCAGTGCCTTTAATATTTTGGTGCAGCACCTTTCATGTTTCTGTTATATAGCGCCTTTAATATCTCTCTATCTATCTACCTCTGTGCCATCTCACCCACCCACTCCTTCTTCAGTATGCAGTGATGTGCCCCCCTAACTTTCCCAGATCACCACTCCTTCCACACTTGCACTATTCAATCCCACCTCTAGGTGGTGCCAGCATTTCCATGTTCAGTTCTCACTTGGTATCTCTGATGCCAGTCTCTGCTGGTGCCCGCTGTGCCATTGCTCTCAGGGTCTTCTTTCTCTCCACAGAAGGGCAGCGGGGTGCTGATCCACACAGTGAAGTCCAGAGCCAACCCAACGGTGAAGAACATTTATAAATATGTAAGTCGAGTGCCCCTGAGGTACAAGTGGGCTCTTGGTGGGCTCGGTCAACCCATTATGTTGCCCATAATGTCTCAATCAGGAGGAGTTTATGCCTTTCTGATCACCTCCATGGGATTTGTGCCCAGTGGCTGCTGCTGCCCACTCCACAGGTGGCACTCTGCAGGACACACTTCAAAGCTGTGTCTTTTCCTGAAGCTTCAGTGTGTCCAGCTGAGTCTCGATGCCAGCCAGGATGGCAGTGTCAGTGTTGGGCTGTTTTAATGGAGGCAAGCTGGTGGCAGGTCAATGGGATCCATGGGCAGGCAAGTCCACCCTCTTGGTGTCAAAGTCTAAGCCTTTCTCTTCCTGGCAGAGCACTGTTGGCACTACCTGGCCTTTGTCATCATGCCTTTGTCACCCAGGCTGTCATTAGGGTTTAGTGGGCACTCCTTCAATATTCTAATCACCTTGCCCTCTAATTTTTCTCAGGCCAAAGGACATGCCAAGCTGGGATTGAAAGGGATGAAGAGTCGCCTGAGGAACAAGGTGAAGTGGGCCAGCTGGGGGCACTCGGCCTCCTTTAGGGTGGCGGGTACCCTGGGGGGGGGGTCACATGCTCTAAGTCTCATCAGTGATTCCTGTACCCCAGTTAGGCTGTGTTCTGGTTTGTGTCAGTGCTGCTCAACTCCAGACCCTTGATGTGTCCTCACCAACCTGGACGCCAGCGTTAGGACTTGCATGCCAACAGCGGACCATTCAGCTGACTCTCTTTTATTTTTTCTCAAGAACAGGATGAAGAGCGCCACCTGCAGCGTGGAGGGTCTCTGCGCCTTGACCAGCAGCTCGCCCCGCAGTTCCAGAGGAGGGTCCAGTCGGATTGTCTGCAGAGCCGCCTGCCCATCACACAGCACTTCGGACAGGTGACACTGTGCCCACAGCTGATCTGTGCCTTACCCTCTGTGCCCACTTTCACTTACACTTTTAAAGAGTGACAGCAGTCACAAGCTGGTGATTGACTGTTTATAGCGCCTTTCCAAAGTGTGCACCACCCAAAGTGTTTAACAAACATAGCTAACCAGTTTCTGTGTTTGTACAGTGGAAGCACTAGGGGGGTGGGGGGGTAAAGCAATGCATTGATAGCCACACAGAGAGTCTCTGATGTCCCTGGCATTTTATATAGCGCCTTTCACAGTGGGCACATGCTTTAAATATATGCCTCGGTCATTTCTGTATTTATAAAGTGTGACTTGTGGAGGATCACATGGTGGGTGAAGTGATAATGTTTGAGACCTATAATATTATATAGCGCCTTTCATCCCAAAGCCCTTTACAAACCAATAATGTTACACAATTCACTAAGCAGCGAGGACTGGAGCTGGCAATTTCATACAGCGCCATTTAGCAAGGAGCTGTTACAAGCCTACTTCCGCTACTTGAATATTTATGCATTTATGGCTGATGAAGTGACGTGTTTGGGTTATTAGGCGTGAGGGTCGATTTGTTTAAATTTATATAGTGCCTTCCACGATACTACACTGGGAGAGACGCAATGTTGAGGTCTGCCCTCCAACGTGCTCTCCATGCACAGTGTTATATAAGTTGGTCACTGAAGGGTTAAATGAGTGAGTCGGGGGTCGCAGGGCGAAATCAGCGCAGGAATTGAAAAGAACAAATCTGTGCGTCTCACCGCTTGGCCACAAGAGGGCGACATTACACTTTGATCTTGTCCGAAATTCGGTACTCGTTGTAATGAACGGACGCGCCGCTATTTTATTTTGTTTTATTTGTATTTTATTTTTTTCTCTGTTGACCTTTTTACTACAAACACCAGGTGGCGTTGAGTGACTACCTGTGATTTGGCCAACGGAAACTCACATTTTATTTTATATAGCGCCTTTACATAGTGAGCATGTTCCTTCTGTTTTTCTTGGATTACTTAAAGGTGAAGTGTCAAACATGGGCTGGTGGTAAATGATGCTTGCAAATCTATATAGCGCCTTTCTACAGTGAAGACAATTGCAAAGCATTTCAGGGGTAAGGTGCAGTTATTTCCATGTTAAAACGGTTGGCGCAACTGACGGAGTAAATAATTCTCGGAGAGCCAATGCTAGGAGCTGCAGCTTCTGATTTCATATAGCGCCCTCCATACCGTAGTCATCACAAGGTGCTCTAGATGTATTACATAAATGGAGTGCTGAAGGGTTAAACGAGTTTGTCGGGGGTCCCACGGCGGATGAGCGCAGCAGACGAAACTGCAGATCCGTGCCTCACACCGCGCAGCCACTAGAGGGCGACATTGGCCGGAGTTTAACGTACATAATCAGCGCGCTGCTCTTTGAAATCTTAATTTCATTTTTTGTTTATTAAACGGTAACGGGTGTTGGGTGTTCCGCTGTGACCTGCCTCATGCAAACACACATTATCTTGCACTTGTCTGTATGTTTTTCTGCACTGTGATTGCTGGAGGGAAGGTGAAGTTTCTCCCCAAGGGATTACGCACGGGCTCAGTAGCTTGTAATTTTATATAGCGCCTTTCTGCCTTGAAAACTGTCCCGAGGCACGACAGAAGCAGAGAACAATTGTTTCCATGTTACTGACAGAGTGAACGACTCGCTGAGAGCCACCCCAGGGTGCTTTACGTGTGTTCCGTTGAATGAGCCGCTCGGTGGCGTTAAACCTGAAGCTTTGTGCGTCACAGCGGTTTAGCCACAAGAGGGCGGCATTGCGTTTACTCTTTGGCCGAACTCCTGCTTTGTGTCCAAAGTACGACATGAGCGCTGCGCGTTTGTCTGATTATATAGCGCCTTTCCACAGTGAACCCCACTCTCATGCACTTCGTTTTCTTTTTCTGCGTGGTGATCACTGGAAGGTGATGTGCCATGCTCGGGCTCACATTTTGGCTCAGTGGTGAGGACTGATGCTTGACATTTTATATAGCGCCTTTCACTTTGAGGTTCAGTACTGCTGGTGTCACTCTGTCATATTTGGAAGGGACACATGTGATGCAGCAAGCCTGACTTTATCTCCTCCTTGTTTCAGTCTCGACCTCGACGTCCCACCAGACGCTGTACCAGTCCTCTTGAGGAGGGCATTACAGTGCAGGAGCCTGGCACGTGTGGACTGGACTTGGACAGCGATGACAGGTGAGAGGTCACTCCTAAATATATTAATGTGTGCGGTCCTGGGACCATGAACAGGGAGCGAGGGTGATCCCTCGCCAGGCTGTCCAGTAACATCATAGCACTGCGAGCCTGGCATTGGTGCACTGGTGGCACGGTATGAGCCAGTCCTGCAGGGGGCACCAGTACCCGGATTCTGCTCTCTTTGCCAGTGGTGCAGCCTTTGCTCCTCCACTTGACTTCCATCCCCTTCAGTGCTCATTTATTCCTGGCTCAGGCCGCTGGGAGGCAGAGCCAATCAAGGCAGTAATTAGTGTCATTTACAAAGGGGACCTACAGGGGGCGCCATTCTGCCATTTATACAATTGCTGATGGTGTGGGCTGACGTCCTCTCCTGCACTGGTACCCTACTAATACTGTCTAGTAGCACAGGTCCCACTCCTCTGCACATCTTCTATACTCAAGTGTTCCTGGTTAAGGGCATTGGGAGGGTGGGGCTGGGAGACCACCAATGTAAAATGCAAACCAGTCCTGCAGGGAGCACCACCACATGGCTTATACCCAACACTCCTCGACTTAAACCCCAATCAGCTACTTACCGGCTTAAGGTTGCCGGAGAAGGAGGAAGGAGTCCTGCAGGGGGCGCCGCTTGTGCTTTACAAGTCCAGGGCTCAGTCAGCCATCTTCTTTACTCCTGGGTGGAGTCGCCCTGAGCAATCCGTGACGTAAAGTGGGACGGAGTCCACCGGGGGGCGCCAGTCTAGCAGTGCAGGCTGTGCTCCTCCAATCACGTTGATAACTGCTGGTGGGTACAGGGCATGTAAAGTAGAAAACCGTCCTACGGGGGGCGCCAGCACACCCCTTATGCCCAATTTAACTTTCCAGTGGTGTGGTGGGCACTCGTCTTCTGTATTCATTAATAACTTTTAATCATTGATGTAAAGTACTTTGGTGCCCACCGGGGGGCGCCAGACCACCACTGATACACAACTAGTACCTTCTGTTGGTGAAGGCTGTGGTACCCCCCCACCCCCAGTAACAGGCATCCATCTTCTACATTCACGTCTTCCAGAGCCGGACAATCACTGATTTAAAGTATGGTGGAGTCCACCGGGGGGCGCCAGACCACCACTTATGTCCTCCAGTGACGCATGCTGTGCAGACCCCCCCCCCATACTGCTTGATTCAAGGTCCAACCAGTGGAAGCACTCGCATGGGCAAAGTGGGAATCAGTCCTGCAGGGGGCACCATGTCCCCCTTAGTAAATTTCTTCCCAGACATCCTCATTTCCAGAGTCAGTTGTCCCCGTAGACCTCCAATCTCGGCAGACCAGGATGCTAACAGATAAAGGGTCCTGTGGGATTTCCGCCAGGTGCCCCCGAGTCACTGGGTCTCGTTCACCCTCAGGTGCCACGACGGCAGAGAGCAGATGACGCTGAGCGCCCAAAGCGAGCCGCTGGAGGAGATCGATGGTTTCCTCTTTTCCAAGTCAGGGGACATGGACCTGCTGGGGGAGATTTTTGAAACGCTAAACACCCAGAGCAGCCAGGAGAGGGGGCTGCTGTACGGGACCCGCAGCCTGGACGTCTTCTCAGATGGCACGGACTACGTGAACCGGGTAAGCGAGCCGCCATTCAACCTCCTGCCGTGTGGCCAGACGCCCGCCCCTCTGAACGTCTTTGTGTCTTCACTACCAGGTGAGATCCATCACCCCCAGCGAGGAGAGCCTAACCTCCCCACTCTGGCACATCACCACGGATACGGACTGGGAGCTCGAGGAGGAGGACGAGATGTCCCTGGAAGCCTCTTCTACCGAGGAGATCACATCCTCTGAGCCGCCACCAGCCAAAAGCGAAAAGGAGCCCCCGTCGCCCAACATGCTGGTGGTGCCCGCTGTCTCGTCAGACACTGGCGACAAACTCTCAAAGCGCAACAGTGGAATGTGGGACCGGGGGGTGTCCGAGGACGAGAACTCCCGGAAAAGCACAGAAGGAAACACCTGTGTGGAGAAGTCCCCCTCAGCCTCCTCCACCAGTGGGATACCTTGGGAGATCGGGAAGCAGACGGTGGAGGAAGACGCAGAGGAGCCGCCGCGATTGGATCAGGCAGAACCGGAGTCAACCGGACATGCGAGGAGGCCAAGTGGCGAAGGTGGCAGCGATCAGCCTCCCCAAGAGGTGGGAGCACCCTGCTCAAAGATCACTCTCGAGCAAGAGGAGCCCCCCCAGGTGGCATCACACCTCAGTGGTGAGGAAAGACCACCTGTGGTAGACCCCAACCTGCGGACCCCGAGAGTCCTGTCGACGGTGGCGTTGTTCCAGTCTAAGGCCACCGAGGTGAAGTTTGACACATACAGACCAGCTCTGGCGCGCTTCTATGGTATTAAACGCGGTGTGGAGACCCCCCAGGAGAAGGTCCACAAGGCCCCCATTCCAGATCCTTCCCTGAAAGTGAAGTCACTGACCACCAGGTTAGCCGAGGAGCTCCCTGATCAGCAGGATGGCAGCCCAGCTGAGGAGCCCATGCCCACCCTAAAGAAAGTCTCAGAGCTGAAGAAGCGGTTTGAAGCCTAACGGCGCGAGTCCCGTTGAAAGAGACCTCAAATGTCATCTGTCATCCTCCCACTAAGGACCTGCACCCAACTGCCAATGCCCACAAATCAGGTCCCCCATCAATAAACTCCCCACAGAGAAGGTGGGCACGAGCACCGAGACCACATCTTGTCTTCACCCCTCTCGCCAGGTCTACGTGGGCACACTGGTCCAGCTCACCACCCACAGAACTTCTGAAACATCTCGGCCCCCAAGCTCTGAATGGTGCCCAATGCAACTGCTGCCCCCTAGTGGCCTAAACACAGCAGCAGAGCATCGTCAGCTGCTTTGGGCCACCTGCCACCTCGATGCCAACCCACACTGGACACTTTGCAGGATCAGAACTTGCAAGGAGGGTGACTGCTGACAACACGGGGACCACCACTTCACTCCTCCTAGTGATGACCCCTGTAGTAACCTGCCAACATTGTGGCTTCCTTGTCATGCCCATCACACCACTGGGTGAGTGAGTGATGCCCCTTACAAGGGCTAAGAAAGCCAGCAGCTCCACTCTGAATGAGGACACAACGATGACGACCATGATGCCTACCTAGGAGGACCGTGCCACAGCAAAATCACGTGAGGACATCAAGGAGGTATGCCAAGCACATGACATCTCCTAACGGTCCCTCAAACCCAAGACTTGACTCTAAGGCCCAGCACCGCATACCACCATGAGTGTGCCATCCTCTGCTAGTGCCAACTTTGGTTCTTCTCCATATAAAGGGATCCATCAGTGCTGCTGAAGCTCCTGCCAGGCTGGCCCTGTAATATGCAAACCAAACTCTCACCCTCCCACTGCCAAGGAGGCCTGGCCTGCCTGTCCCTACACACCCCCGAGCATACGAAGATGGTGGTCTCGTAGACTTGGCACCTCTTACTTGCCAAGGTGTTTCCACCTATTTGGCCACAACCTACAGAATTCCCAAATATGGATGGGCACCCTGCCATCACACAACCCTTACAAACACGGTGGCCACACATTGAGGTCTCAGGGGGATGAATGGCAGTCCACCTTGGCAGATGCCATGGACAGCCAATGGACCATATGCCACCGCTGCCACTCACATTTCATTTTGAGGTCCTCTTACTGCTAGTACTGTAAATGTATTTTTTAAGATGTACCCATGTTTTTGTAGCCCAGCTTGAAGAAATAAAGAAGTCAAATCAAAATACGTATATGTGGCAGTGGTTATGGGCATGTGACCAGGCTGCCAACAGGTGGCTGCAATGCCATGTTCTCAACTCCATGCCCACCTGGGGGTCTCTGCATTTCATCATCGGAATGAATCACTCTGATTATCTTTTAGATTTTCAAGCTGGCATTTGGTAACTTAACATCAAGACAGGGCACTCAGGTTCTGCCTAGTCTAGGCGGGCATGCCACTCTGAGGTGAGAAAAGGGAGAGCAATGAACAACAGAAACAGAGAAGAAGCCTGAGGAGCCCCCTGCAGGGCTAGGGCTGGCTACCAAATGCCCCCTCTGCCCCCAACCCCCTCCCCCTTTTGGGTGGGATGGTGGCTCAGCCTGTCTGTGTGCCCGCTGCATGTTCTCTCTGGGTGCCTGGGTGTGTGGACAAGTCCCTCCTCTGAGGGCCTGGCCCGGGTTCACAGTAAATGCTGGGTTAGGTGGACTCTGAAAATGGGGTACGGGGAGGACCCTGCAGGCAGGGGGCGCTCATCTCCACCCCCACAACTGCCCTATGGGGGTCAGCCTGTGATGATCTCCTTCTCCCAAATGCCACTCAGGATGGGGAGAATGGCAGGACATAGACCAGCGGGAAGCCATACTTGGTTTCAGGCAAAGGGAGCTGGAGGGCTGTTCAGGAATCTCTGAGCCCTACGGAATGTGCTGCCCAGTGCCAGGAGTGCCGCTCAGCCGCACCTTGTCCTCCAGTGCCCCCAACAAGAAGCACGTGAAGTATGAGGGGAATTCGACCACCAGCAGCGGCTGAGCACCTGGCACACGGAGCCAGCACTGCCCACCCTGTGCCACCGGACAGAACTCTGAAGTCGCCACACAGTCCTGCCCAGTGCACAACTGGCTCTCCACCTCATCTGCCTGGTTGCACACAGCGATGTATACAGTGGGCAGCCTGGCATATTAGGTGTATCACATCCAATGTATTCTGAGCAAAGGTGGCCAGTGACACAGCATGGCATCATACAGTAAGAAGTGTACAGATGCCAGTGCACAGACGGGCAGCATTTAGAACCAATCAAACGTGTCTGAAGAGAATAGCGCGACTTTCCAGGAAGTTCAACTGACCCGCCCACACAGTCACGTGACCAGAATTAACCAATAAAGGAGGCCGTTAATGTCCCATAAAGACCACTGTCATTTCCTGCCAAAGAGAAGGGGGCCACCTGAGATTAGCAGAAAACGCAGACATCGGCCGACAGTGGGCACAGTGCCCACCCCACCAAGGAGACCATGACGGTGACACAAGTCTGCTGCGCACAGAGCCATCAAGAGCCTCACAGGACGTGCTGGGACTTTGAAGGAAACGGAGAGCTTAACACTGACCTGAGTGACCCAGCGATGGGCTCAACCCTGACCAGGGGGGCATTACAGGCAAAGGAGGACCACACAGATGTACAAACATCACTGACATTTGGCCAAGCCCACCTGGAGAAACCAAAGCTAAAATGGAGCTCATTGGGCAAGCAGACCAGCGAGAAACTACATCCTATAAAGGAAGAGAAGAGCAAAACTCCTACAGCCTGGTGGGGGGTCCAGAGAGGCAGGGGGGCTTGGAACACATCAAGGGTATCAGAAAATCAGAGGATAAGCAGGGCATCGTAGGAGCAGACGGGGCTACCCAGGGCCGGGCACCAAAGATCAGGACAAGGACCAAACCCCAAAGGCAAGTCTTGGGGGCGACTATCAAACACATGGGGGATCTGGTGGGCTTCGGGGTTGTGTGGCAGGCAGTGGCACAGGGAACTTTACAGCTATAGAGAGAAGAAGGAACTCTACTCAATATGAGAAAAGTCTGCATGGAGATGTCATGGAGTCCATCAAGAGACTCGGGCAGAAAAAGAAGCCAAGAGGACACAAGACCCAAAGCCAACAGCCAAACCCACCATGAGCCCCCGAAACATGCTGTGCACGCAAGGTGGCCACCATCTGCAAGGAACAGAGACTCCCATCTCTAGAGCAGTGCTGGCTATGAAGAGCGTATGCAGGGTGTGGTACCTGGCAGGTTGGGGGGGGCGCTCACAAGTCCGTCTAATACCCTCAAAATATGTAATTTCCTCGGGGTGCCCAGACTTTTGCACACACACGCTCGCTATATAGGATTAACAGCATCCCCCCCACCCCTCAATAGCTGCGAGCCTTGTACTGTGGTGCCCTCTGCTGGCCACTCCAGGTAAAGCTCGACATTAAAAGCTGAAGGCGGCGCCCCTTGAAGGTGGACATCACGGCGCTGGACACAAAGCCACCGAGTCATTCAGTTCAAGTTTATTGTCACAATTAAAAGCTGAAACAGACGGCAGGTAACACACACACTTTGGCTTCGTTCACAAATACAAACGGAGGGGATTGAGTGTCATGAAGTTCTCTCGGCTCTCATACTCTTCACAGCAGACCACCACTTGCAGTTTAACACCAACGAGGACACAACCGCAGTGTTCGATGTAGCGCCTTGTCATACTGTCACAAGACAAAAACAGGGGGACGTCCTTGAAAGCACGGGCGTCACACTGGACCCCACATGACATTCAAGTGTGCCACATCCAATTCAGTGGACACCTAAACAAAACAAATGTGACAAATGTGAAGACAGGTAGTCAACGGCTCAGGGGGTGAACACAGGGGCCCACAAGACCACCACAATACATTTTTAAAACCCAGTCACGAGCCAAGACCAAAGTGAAAACTAACCCAGAAAGCTAAGGGAGGTGTGTGCCCAGGTGAGACAAAAGACGTCACTTGAGACCAGTGAAAGTGCCACCTGCTGAGCTTCCAGAAGAGCTGGCGAGGGTGGAGATTTAAAGTGGGTGGGCAAGTGAAGCCCCGCCCCAACTCGGAGCCACTCAGAGCTCAAAAAGGCGGGGCAGAAGCTGCTGAAGACCCTAAGAGAGGCACACGGCTCTGCAGGGCATCATGGGAGTCAAGGTGAAGCTCAGTCTGACAGACAGACAGTCAGAGAGGCAGGTGAGCCGCCGCCGCCCACCTCGGTCTCCCGTTTTAGATTTTGACAGCCAAGACGCCCAAATCGCTCCAATAGCAGTAGACGTGGATAGAGAACGGGCTGCTGCTGCTTCTCCTTTGCTATTTCAGTTTTGCAGTCCAGCTGTCCAGTCTGTTCAGGTCACACCACAAGCTGCTCAGTAGCAGGCAGTGAACAGCAGGGGGCGCCACACACCCACTTTTACAAAGGCACAAGAGCCCCCTAGTGGCAGCCCACGATTAATGGTGCCAACGTAGTCAATACTGTAAAATGCTGCCAGATGCTGGCCTGTCACCATATGGCCACCAGCTGCATGCCATGAAGAACACGCAGAACCCCCAATGACTAACTAAACCTAAATGATCAGGGCATCCTTTTACACTTGAAAATTAAGAAAATATTAAAAAATGAGGAATTTATTAAAAACCTTGATTTAAAGAGGTGTGAGTCTTACATCTGTGTGTGGCGCAGGCTCAGGCTGAACAATTTTTAAAAAAGGCAACTGCAGTTCCGAGTGGTCACATGCCACTCCAGAGGGGCCCTCGTAAAAATGAAAGCCCGCAATCCAACAGATAAAAGCAGAGCTTCTCTGTCTGCCATCCATATGGTGCCAGCGGTGGGATTCCTCCTTCCTACACCCTGGACATTGGAACCAAAGCACCATCCCACCGACTGACGGGAGGCGTGTCACCAGCTTGGCCTCCAGGTGGCGTCTCTCGCAGTCACTTAGAGTGGCAGTGCCACCGCAGGTGTCCCGCTACTCAAGTCCCTAAATGAGGCGCTCCTCCGGTGGCAGTTTCAAGTTGCTTGGCGGCTGTTTTTGTGTCCCCTCCGTCTCCTCCTCTCTGGGCCGATACGTTCCCTCGAGCCGTCGTTTCTCACGCACTTTAAAGAAGACGATCAAGAAGATGACCAAAATTACCAGGCAGCCACCAATCACACTGGGCGCAACAATGGCAGCAATATTGACGGGCTGGGAACAGACAAGACAGAAAGACAATGAAATGAATGAACTTGAACCCGCATCCTCAACATGCTTCTCACCAACACAGACTAAAATCTCCCAGAATGCACATTTACATAAGAGAAGGATGGATGAGCAAGTTGGGGACCGTGTGCGTCAACAGTGGGATTTCAGTTCCTTTGTGTCTCGATTCTGTCAATTCACAAAAAGGGTGACAAGCCGCGTCACCACAGGTCTGCTTTAAAACAGCGAAGGCCTCAGCACTACCAGGCCCGAACACAAGCGGCAGGCT
The DNA here is from genome assembly GCA_026402145.1 of Polypterus bichir lapradei. Classification (NCBI taxonomy): domain Eukaryota; kingdom Metazoa; phylum Chordata; class Cladistia; order Polypteriformes; family Polypteridae; genus Polypterus; species Polypterus bichir. The sequence continues at coordinate 1,830,516 of JANRMT010062830.1, forward strand.
TAGGGCCTGCATGGGCCCAAAAAAAGGACAAAGGGCACATTCAGAATGGAAGTGAGCCAGAGTTAGCCCTTAGCCACTAGAGGGGACTCTCACGGGTAAACTTGGAGGTCCTAAAGGATGGCAGCCACCAGGCCAAAAGATGACTTAGGGGTCAAATGTGGCCTCCCAAGAGAGAACAGAATTTGAAACCCCCAGCTGACCAGAGCTCCACACGTGACCAATGACCCAGTAGGCCCATCATAATGAACGGACATCCCATTTACATTTGTACTTCTGACCTGCCTTAAGATGCCTTGAGAAACAAGTGTCACCTGGCAGTGAGCCCCTCACCTTGCAGGATGGGGTGGAGTCAGATGTCAGACCCCTGCCATATAAGGTATGTGAGATGTCGGACATGTGTGGTCGACGCCCGTTCACTTTATTGGCTTATTATTTCATACACGAAGGCTATTGGTTATTGATGGATGTCACCACCTACTGGACTAGAAAGCATGGCAACGTTTCATTATATAGGAAGGGTGTGACATCCGACTCCGCCCACATCCCCACATACCTCAGCGTGGACCACAATCCTCTGGTCCAATCCAAGTCTGCTAAAGCAGGCCACCAAATCTTAATACCTGGCATGTTCTGTGGTGTTCATATAAAGGCGCTATATAATGCTCACCAAGAGTCCCACCAGACACAAGCTGACCAACTTACCTCAACTGGGCTGCTACTTGTCTGGTTGGTGGTCGTTGACGGTGTGGCTATAAAAAAATAAACAAATAAATAAATAAATAAATAAACAAACAAACAAATGAATTCATCCATTTATTTATCCAAGGATTTCAAGTCTGGATGGAGAGCAGGATGGACTACAAGACAGCAAGCCTGTGAGATCACAACCCACCAGATGGACAACTTGAAGAAGCAGTTCTCATTTTGCACCCAATATAGCGCCCCCTAGTGGAGCTGGTGGACAACACCAAGGTCATCATCAAATATGTGGAAGACATCCAGTGCTCTGTGGTGGGCTGGCGCCCTGCCCAGGGTTTGGTTCCTGCCTTGTGCCCTGTGTTGGCTGGGATTGGCTCCAGCAGACGTGACCCTGTAGTTAGGATATAGCGGGTTGGATAATGGATGGATGGACATCCAGTGCTTCAGGTCAGCCCAGTCATGAACACTGTCCCCCGCAGGACAGCATGAGCCTGGGCTGTACACACTCCCTTATACACCACGCTGCAGTAGGATGGGGTGCCCCACCATGAGGTCATCATGGGTCAGCGGTGACCATTTGCCCTCCAGAGACAGCAGGCCAAATCACAGCGCTATACAATTCACTTGGCAAATCAGTCACACAATCAATTAATAAGGGAGCCAGCAGGGGGAGTCCAAGAGCTCAGCTCACAGGCCAAAGGGGAGGCTGAGTGGACAAGACCACCTGCCAAGTCCACATGCAAAGGTTTGGCTGCCAGCAACAAGATGACCTCCATAACCAAAAGTTCAAGCAAAGAATAAGCGGGCACAGCTAAAACAGCAATGCTGCCACTACTGATGGGCATTATTAAAGGCACTATATAAACTGAAGACTGACTCTCAGGTTCAGGGGTTGACGTATCTGGTGGGATGCAAAGTTAAAAATGCTAATCAAAGTTGCCTATGGGGTTGTAATGGGGCAGCACCCTACTGGCAACTCACCAGGAGGCCCCACTGGGCCTGTGCCCACGTGATGATGCCACCTGCATGAGGAACTTTGGACTGGGCAACATACATCCTGGTGAGTGGTGGGACACATCTGGACAGCTGCCCATCATTAAAGACATTAAGTAATTTCTTGAAGTGCGTTGGTGTGATGAAAGGCACTATATAGTAATGAATATGTAATGAGGAGCACCCTATCCATAAAGCACCCTAAAGTGACGGTGACTAAGAAAACAAATTTATCTTTAAATAATTCTATTGTGTGGGTGAAATGCGCCATGAAAGGTGCTATATAACAATGATTTCAAGTAAACTCAAATCCTCCATCTATGCAACATGATCAGAGCCAGCCTGCCATGTGAGCACTGCCAGTCCAACCCACAGGGTAAGCACTGCCCCTCGCCTCCCCGGTACAACTTACTCTGAGCTTCTCCGAGGCCCAGCAGCGCCGTCCCGCACAGCAGCAGCCACAGCAGCATTCTCTCCATCCTTTGATGAGTCTTCGGGTTTTGCCAGGTGAAACTCTGAACATCCCAGAAGGTCACAGGTGCCCAGCCACACTCTGCCATCATCTTCACGTGCTGCCCTCAGTCGCCCAGCATGGCAGACCGTCAGACGCAAGCTTCGCCCTGTAAACTGCCTGTAAAGAAGGCGACAGAAAGATGTCAAGGCAGTAGTCAGGCACACAAAGACCTGCCTGGCACTCAGGCGCCTACAGACGGGCAGCACTGGCGTGCGCAGTGCAAGTCAGCAGTGCTTAACTAGCAGTTACACTTTGCCCCGCAGGGCCCGTGGGAAAAGAAAACAGAGGCTGACAAGTTAAATGCTGAGTGTGCACCTCGGGAAGGAGGAGGAGAAGAGTGACACCCTGCCAGGCATGAGGGCACAGCCGTGGGGGCAGGGTGCTCAGTGAGGTGGCCAAGCACTACAAGCACAAACACCACCCCTGTGCTGCCCTTAAGGTTAAGTTGGTGACCTACTGGCGTCACGGGATTAGGACCTCAGTCTGCCCAGGTGCCAACCTTACAGCAGAATAACTGACAAGCGCCAAGGAGTGGCACCTATGGGCAGGGTGCTCCAGTGGAGAACATGAGAGCACACCTGGATCAGACCAAGTGACAGCCGGGGACTCGCATCTACTGTATGGGCTTAACACCAAGAATGAAAGGCGCTATACAAAGTACAAATGCTGCCCACTGAAGATCTCTAGAAACAAAAGTGCAGCTCTAAACGCCATGTTGACAGGTGGGCCCGAGATGAGAACTTAATCCTGAAAATAGAGCGAGTGTGGCCCCCTAGTGGACTGGAGGGGTAAGGCATGGCCTCAATCATCTGCCAGCAATGGAGGGGTAAGTGAAGTGTCACACAGGAAAGGAACTAGGAAATAAAAAAATGAGTGAAGTCTGCACAGGGGGTCAGGGAGTGGCCAGCAAAATAAGACACACAAAGGGACAAGAGTGACAGAGACCAGTGCCTCACTGAGAGGGTCTCTGGGGCACAACAAGGACGAGCAGACGATCAGCAGGAGCACAGAGCAGAGACATGGCTGTAAGTACCCACCTACATCGCCTCAAAGCTGCCAAATGGAGGAGGGGGTCAACACAGGGTACACCCCAAAAGGCACTCAGACCAGTGGTGTGCCCAGCCCTGGGCAGCTTTCAGCAGAGCCGAGGATTGCACCACCGAGGACTGCACACTCACACAAGCAAGGAAACAAACAGCTGAAGAGCTGCAGTCGCGGCACCACATCCGCCCCTCAGACGTCACGGGACAAGTGATGGCAGGTAGGCAGGCAGGCAGGTAAACACTTCAGGTCAGACAGGCCCCGCCACTGAGCGCCAACACCCCTCCTGAGGAGCTGAGCGACATCCACAACATTGAGGCGAGAGAGCAGGAAGAGCACAGAATTCCCATGAAGTCGGGCGGGCATTTGGCGAAACGTGATGGCACAAATCAGAGGGCCACAAACAGCAGCTTGCGTTTGTTACTCTAAGAAAAGAATCCGTGTGCAGTGAAAGGCGCTATAAAAAACAGGCTGCCTGGCACCCACGGATGGTGGTCATTTTGAAGGCCATTATGGAAAAGAGATGAAATGGTGCCCGCTGTGAAGGGCAAGCTGATGGCACACACATCAAAAGGCTGGGTGTAAAAGAGCATGAAGGGCACCTCACAACAGTGAAAGCGGCTACCTGAAAAGACCCACATGAAAGACATGGGTGTCTACTAGGCAAGGCGCTATATAATAATATATATTAAAAAAATTACATTTGTGATTGTGTCCACTGCAAAAAAACTCCATAGGAAACGAGACTGACTTGCACCTCATGATCACGATAGTGAAAGGCGCTATATAACAATGACGGACTGGCAATCTTAATGAAAGGCGCTATATAACAAAGAACGGCTGGAAATTCTAATGAAAGGCGCTATATAACAATGAAGGACTCTTTTGTAATGTCACTCACTGGGCTGATGCTATAGAAATTAAAGACCGGCTGGCACCTCAGAGATAAACAGTGTTGGGTAACTTCAAATGGTGAAAGGCGCTATATAAAAGAATGACGTCTTCAAATGGTGTTCAGTGAAAGGCACTATATAAAAGAATGACGTCTTTTGAAGGGGCTCAGTCTGAATATCTTGTGACGGACAGCCAGGTCCCATGCTCGGCCAGGACGCCCCTGCTGCATATGTTCCGGGGGAGCCACCATGGACAGCTCAATACCTCCCCCGGGACGCTTGGTGGCAGCCTCCCCGGCCGTTATTCGTTTCCCCGTCTCCCACGTGGCTCCATGGGACATGGAGTCCTCCACAGCCTGGTTGGGAGATGGGGTGGCCGCTAGGGGGTGCTGCCGAGAGCCAACAACCCGGTTGGACGAGTTATCAGCCCCACCCGGAGGTGCAATCGGGGCCAGCTGGTCAAGCACCTGGAACACTTCCGGGTGGGCTATAAAACGGGCCAGCCTCCCTTCATTCGAGGCCAGAATCGGGAGGAAGAGGACAAGGTTGCCTGGGAGGAATGGTGGTGCCAGGAAGGGTTGTTAAGACAGTGATTGTGTGCTTTTGGGACTGTGTTGGGCCTGTGGGACACGGGGAAGACGTGCGCCCACGGGTGAAGAAAAAATAAAAGCCTGTGTGTTTTGTAAACGTGCCTCTGCATAGTCTGTGCCGGGACGGGCGCTATATAGCACCTTTTACAATCTCTACACTGATTGGCACCTGCTGAAGGTCCCTTTCCATGTTGGCTGTCCCTCGTGGGCTGAAGCAGCAGAGGCAGCTCTAAGTCAGGGAGCCACCTGGGTGGCATGAAAGGGGCTCCTCGGCCGCCTGGTTAGATTTTGCTGCCACTTCCAAAGTTATTGACCTGATCAACAAAAAAAGAGATACAATGGTACAAAGAGCGCCCACTGGGGACCATTGTGGGCAGCTGGACTGCCGAGGGCCCTTGAATAAACACTTTGTGCTCCTTATCTTCATCACTAAGCCAGCTCAGCTAACAATGGCCACCTGTGTTTTCGACCGGCAGGTTGTCCACCTTGAGCCCCTCCGCCCACCGACACGGCTGGCAAGTCTTGAAACACAAGACAGCAGCAGCAACATGAGAACACTGCCCAGGAATTTGGGACGAGTCCACCAAATGCAGAGAGGCAACTGGTTTTAAAATGCAGCCCACTAGTTTGGGGCATCTGATGTTTGCACTTGGGGGGGCTCAGCGTCCTTGATGCCTCAAACAGAACCCAAGAAGCTGAGCTCAGTACAGAACCTGAACCTGCAGGACAGTTAATAAAAGACACTAGAAATCAATCTAATTCATTTTATAGCCCAATGACCATCTACTGTACGTTGTGAGGAGGTGGTGCCCATCATGGCAGCACAGGGCACACAGTCCACACCACAGGCCCATTAACAAACACCAATGAACCAAAGCTAAATCTTTATGGGGTCCACAAAACAAACCAGGAAGAAAGTGCCAGCCCCACCCAGGCAGGGCTTTGAACCCAGGACAATGGAACTGTATGGCAGTGGCACCACAGTGGCACCGTGACGTCCAACATCACCATCTGGAGGCTCGTCCTGTCCTTCAGTTACCCAGAAAAGCCTCATGCAGGATTTCAAAAAAAAAAAAAATCAATGAATTGCCTGGCAGAGAGAAGGACAAAATGGGCTAGAAATGGCAGTGAAGGAAACACATAAAAATAAACACGTAAAACGGGGAGAGAGAGATGAAAGGCGCTATATAAGAGTGGACTAAGAAAGGCACCATAGAAATGGAACGAGACCGACGTGAAACTCTGAATATGGGAGAGGAATAAAATGACAAAGAGAAACAAATTAATGATGTGACATAAAAAGGATTCAAAAGTGACAACATGACATGAAAGGCGCTCTCTAAGGAAGAAGCAGAAATGATGGATGAAGATCAAAATACAGTGACAGTTACTGCCTGCCAACAGCAATGAAAGGCACTATATAACACTTTGGCAGATGGATGGCATCACACAACCTCAACTTTAAAAGGTGCTCAATAAAACTCGAGGTGGCTCAGCAATATGGGCTGCCCACTAAAGAAGGCCGATCTGCTAGACTGGAGGTCCGGCTCTCCTGTGGTGCCCAACACCCAGCTGTTTTGTGTGCCAATCCCCACTTGGTGGGGGGGGGGGGGGATCCCAGTTCTTTATAGCACCAGACAGTCTAAACCCTCCATGAGGGGGCGATGGCATCTCACCCTCAATCACCACACCTTCCATTCCCGGGCTGTGGACCTGCAGTGTCCCCTTTGTCATCCTGGGACTTCTGTCACCGGTCTGGGGACCAATGAAGTGCAGAGACTGGTGGACAGACACACACGATTGCATTTATGCCTGTGGCTGTCACACCACCCATTCAGGGGATTTCTGACACAGCAGATGGAGCATATGAAGGCACCGAAAGGCGCTATATGAACTTCATGAGCTCAGGCTGGACCTGGAGCTTTGACAGGCTGATACACAATCCATGAAACTGTCAACTGACTGGCATATTTGCCACTTATTGTGGCACAAGGGGCATCAGGCCATCCAAAGTCTTCTGCTCCTCAGGACTTTAAGCACTTCAGTTTTTTTCTTATAGCATAAAAATAAAGTTACTCAATTTAGAGTCTGATTATTATTCAGATATGGAAATGACTTGTTGTTGTTTAAGGGGTATTCATGGGCGATTTGGACAGGCCCACCAGAACTGACGTGTGGCTTGGCTCACCTGCCCCCCCAGTCTTCAATATCCGGGGCTGGGCACGCGGACCAGCAGGAAGCGGTTCCATATGGTGCCCTCCAGGCCAGCAGTTCGGCTATCCAATGTCTGAGCCCACCTTTCACAGGAGCCCCTGCCTAACCCCGTGATGTCAAAAAATAAATTCTAAACGGGCCGCGTGGCCCCCAGCGATAACATTCATCACATCTCACCAGCTTAGAGTCGCCAAGTAGCCTGAAGTGCACGACTACCGGACACGAGACGAGGAAACCCACAAGCACACGAGGAGGTCAAGTAAACTCCCGGTGATCCGGGGCTCGGACAGGCAAAAAAAAAAAAAAAAAAAAACGTCGTGCGCGACCGAAAAGATAAGGGAATAAATGACGTCAGGAGCCACGCCGCGCTGCCTGCGGGACGCACCTGTAACTGCAGCTCGTACGCTCCGGCTGTTTGTGAAGCCGACCCCCCTCTTTGAAAACGACCCGCTAAACCCAAACCGACAATCCACCTTTTAATATGGAGGGAGCGGCTTGGGTGAAGCTAAGGACGCATCTTTTTACTTTCGCCTTTACCTGCCAGCAAGGAACCGGCAAACCACCACAAAAAGTCAGCGCGCGCCGAAGCCCTCGAATGTGGAGTTCCAAGTTCGGACGACCACCCCAAACCTGGACGACCCCCGGACTCACTTACCTCCGAGCTGTTGATTCCAGCGCGGCCGCCCAGGCTACTGCCGCTCACGTCACGTGACCGCCCGCTTCACATTACCGCACCTGATCCGGTAGGCACGCCCCACCTCGGCTGCCCACGTGACCCTGGGAGCGCACGCAGCCCTGAATTATTCATTAACTCGCCGCCTGGTTTCGGTTCCGGTGGGGGGTGACTGGGGGTCTCGACTCTGCTGGCAGCGGTCCTGTTATCGCTGGCGTGTAGTCAAAAGGACGGCGTCCTTCCATTTCGGTGAAGTGAAGAGTCCTTCACTTCCGTATGTCCGAACAGTGGGACACTAAGTTTCAAGGAGTGGATTTACTCACCAGTGTGCATTTTTTGCCAATATACACTTATTTTTGTACAGATAAAAATTATTTTAACAATGCCAGTAAAATGCTGAAATCTGTTCAAAATATACAAAGAGGTAATAAAGTATACCGCCTAACTTTTGAGGGGATCCCAAACTTTTATTTTACTTTAGCTTTCATTTGAATTACAAATCGCATTAATAAAAGGGGAGTCTGCACTCTCCAAACTAACACCTGATTCGTTATTCGCCCCAAGCCCCCTAAGGTACTAAAGTCCGCAGATTTGTGCGGCCCCTCAATTCAAACGACAGGTGTACACTTCAAAGTAAAAGAGCTTCAATTCGAAAATAAAAGTCTCCACTAGGAGCCGCAGGTCCGACATGCTAAGGGGGGAGGGGGGGACTGAGATTTGAAGGAGAACCAAAGGGTCTCGGCTGGACTCGTCCTTCACATTTCATTTTCACAGCAGTGCGCTTTCTTGCTGTATCGTTTGTTGTGTGATTTGTGACTCCTTCATTTCAGAATGAACACAAATGACGCGGTAACTCCGGCACTGTGAGTCAGGGATTGCGTTGTAATGGTAGTGCGCATGCGCTGTCGTTGTGCGGCGCACCTTTAGGAGAACAGAAACAAATGAAGGAGCGCAGCGTTCAAGTGCGAATCGGCGGGGCGACGGACGGCAACCGCGCACAAATGGCGCCTCCTTCGGTCACTTTGATGTCTAAGACAAAGCTCCCAACCTGTTATAAGATGTGCGCTCTATGGATTTCATAGTTTTGCGAATTTTGACAACTCATACAAAGGGAAATAAAGGAGTCACAATTCGATGAAAAAGTGAAAGTAACAAGTCACCCCTAACGTGCTGTTTCAAAGAGACTTGCACTTGTAGGTCTGATCTGAGCCCCTCATTCCCGTCCTAATCCTCAATCCTCAATCTTCATCCCATTGACAAATCCCGGTCGGCTCACTTTTGAAGTACACTGGGGTACTTTTATTTTGAAGTGTACGCCTGCCTTCCGAGCTCAGAGACGGCCGCGCCGGCAGTTTCGGTGACGCGCGACCCGAAGCAGCGACCGTCCGGTATGGAATTGCGCCTCAGTGACTTCCTAATGGCCGCGTCAAGGCTCGAGAGGGCGTGTCGACTCCCGGACCATTCAGACTATCGTGTGGAGTCTGCGCCTGCTTGGACTTAATGGTGGCCGACGGATAAACCGGACTGTCAGCATGCCTGTGATAAGCGCGTCTGTTTCCGGATTTCGATAGCAATCGAGAGAATTGTAAAGCGCCTTACAGGGGCGTCAGGTCACTGAGGCGACAAGTCGCGAAGGGGGGCTGAGGAGAAATAAAAAAAATAACCGCCTTTGTGGTCGGGTTAATGAATGACCAGCAGGAAAAGTCAACTGCAGATCAGGCGGCTGATGCACCTGAGAGCTGACCGGGGAGGCGGAGGAGATGTTTAGGCTGTCAGTTATATAGCGCCTTTCACACCTGTCTGTCTGTCCCTGCTCTAAAGAGCAATTCAAATGTCTTGTAACCATCACTTAATCAAATGCATGCAATCAGGTTAAAATGATTTTGTTAAACATTTTCATTTGAAGACATTATTTAACGTGTCCAACAAAAAGAATTATATTAGCACACACTTATAAGTAATGAAAACTCAAATCCCTTTATTCATTTATTGAAAAGCAAAATTCAAAGCGCTTTGGTCACTTCCTGAGTGTTCGCGAAGCCCCGCCCACTTAAGGTGCCGTGACAAGTACGGGACGTGCAGGGAGCGACTAAGGTGAGCCACCGAGGGGGTCTTGAACCGTTCACAGAGGTGAGTACAATTCGTGTGACGAGACGATTTTTTAAATATGCAGAGGAAGTTTATTTAACACCAGTCTTACACCCAAGGCCTCCGTCCTCAATATTATCCTCTTAACTAAAAAAAAAAAAAACACAATTGAGGTCCCTTTTTCTGGTGCTTTCCTTATGACATTGCATGTTAATAATAATACATTTCAATGACATATCTTAAAACAAAACATATGTGTATTAATATTGTGTTGACACATAAATGTTACAACTCTGGCAGACCCCCGTGACTCTGTGTTCGGATTCAACGGGTTGGAAAATGGATGGATGCTTTCTTATGTGCGCTAACGCTGCTTTACGTCTGTGAGCTACGAACGCGGACAGGCTGCCGTGACGGCGGCCAAACGAACAGAAAGCAAAGGGGCAGATCAAGGCTGAGTGACACGGTAGCAGTTTTAGTCTCATAATTTCCAACGTCGTAAATGTCGTTGACTCGCTTAGTCTGACAGGTGAATGGCGCTAGTGAAGTTTACTCCGCTAGGGGGCGGGCGACTTTATGACTGCCGCCCCTCTGACCTCATTTTCTCAACGTGACGTTTTCGTTGCACCCGGATGTTGATTTCTCGCTCGTGTTTGTGAGTTGATTGAGGATTGTGGACGCCACGTTACTGCATGTAAGCCTGATGACATTTCGTGAAGATTGTATTAATTTGGCTTTGACTTCACTTATATTTGAGTTTTAGACTCATTTTCCTAAAAGGTACTGTTTGTTATTTTAATAATTCTGTCTTTTTTGCAGTTTTTCAAAACTATCCATTTTAGGCAGGATGCAGGTGTAGATAGATAGATAGATAGATACTTTATTAATCCCAAGGTGAGATTCCCATACTCCAGCAGCAGCATACTGATAATAACAATATTAAATTAAAGAGTGATAACAACGCAGGTATAACAGACAATAACTTTGTATAATGTTAACGTTTACCCCCCGAGTCGCATAGTGTGGGGTCTCCTCAGTCTGTCAGTGGAGCAGGACGGTGACAGCAGTCTGTCGCTGAAGATGCTCCTCTGTCTGGAGATGATCCTGTTCAGTGGATGCAGTGGATTCTCCATGATTGGCAGCAGCCTGCTCAGCGCCCATCGCTCTGCCACGGATGTCAGACTGTCCAGCTCCGTGCCTACAATAGAATGTAATGTATTGCTTTATACTAAACACACTGCCGTCATCATCATCTTCATCATCATGTCATTCAGCCCCCGCTGTGTTGTCAGGTGTTCCTCTGGTTCGGGAGAGATGGACTCTCTTTTGATGTTTGTATACAGTGGTGGCCACCTAAGGATTTGGGTCAGTGTGACATTAGTGATTGTGACACTTCAAGTTTGTCTTTACTTGGTCTTAAAGGGCACTTTCTGATTCAACAGGCCAGGCCACCATTTATCACTACCTGAAGTCACTTGTTGCTTTGTCAATTACAAATTTTTCTCCTGTTGGTTTCTTATAAACTTAGAACAGCGAGGCTTTGGAAGTCGCAGGAAACTGAGAAACCCGCCACAGACAAACTCCCAGCAGGAGGTGCCAAGGCTGAGGACCCCGGTGATGGCCTTGCTGCCCACTGCTCACGTCGAGCCAATTCAGGTAAGCAGATGTGTGTGTGTGTGTGTTAGAATGGCTAAAATCAAGTCAGCAGTAATCACACAATTCTGTTTTACTGGCACAGCGTAACACACCTGAGCATTTGTCCTGCTGGGATTCGCAAGAGTCGGAGGTGAACATCAACAGGCGAGTATCGAACATCACCATCGACAACGAGCAGCAGAGTCCCAACCCTGCAGTCACCGCGCTGTGCCAAGGGGCTGCGCTCTGCTGGTGGGCTTAATGTACACTCGGAGTCGCAGCCACCTGAGGATCAAACGAGGACATACGGACAAGTTCGGAAACCTGATGGACTGAAAAGCAGCGCGGAATCTCAAGTCCTCCATTTGCTAAGGACACTTTTCTTTCAAACCAGTTTCAAGTTTGTTTGTGTTTTTAAGTAAACCTTAAAGAGCCGATGGTTTAAATTTCAGTTGATGATCTGCTCATGAAAACCTGCCTGGCTCTTGTGGTTTTGTAAGCCCGCGTTCAAAGGGCGTCGCCGTTGTGTTCCAGAAGATTCTGAGCTCAGCGCTGGCGCCGCTCCTGCTGTTTTCATTGTGACGTCGTCTCGTTTGATTTGTCAAAGTGGTTTTACTTCTTCTACAAGGCCTACAATTGTGCTGCGGCACTGGGTGGCTCTTTGCTCAACACAGTTTTGAAAGATGTAGAAATGCAACATAAACTCAACATTTTCTTTCTTTAAGTGGCTGTCATTTTAATAATTAATTTAAAAAGTAATTTTGATAAAGCTTAAAACTACAGGCAGAAAACAATTATTTGATCAACTTAATTTTTAACATTGTCACAACTTGAAAATAGTAATAATAATTACAGTTACTGAGAACACAGAACTTTAAAGTGTCTTTAAAAATTTGAGGTAAATTAGTTGGCACAACTTCATTTTTATGTGCAGTCAGTTTAAAAACTTGGCCGTGTCCTGTTGATGTTTCAAGTAGATGGTGCGTAAAAAAAAGAAAAAAGTGGTGTGTTGGTTTGACGTCATTTTACCTGAAGTTGCATTCATTTAATGAAACAATTATTTTTAGAATTTATTATATAGTGCCTTTCACGTCTGTCTGTCTTTTATATAGTGCCTTTCATCTGCCTATCTATTGATTGATTGACCTAATGAACCTTAGTTGTCCCCAGGGGGACGTTTGGCTTTTCTCAGTAACTCAATAAATAAGATTATATTTTAACAAACCACATCCCTCTCCTCAGATGCACACCAAAATTAGCCAAAAGTAAAGACAAACCCGAGTGGCCCCCCAGCCCCAGTAAGGCCCTCAGTTGCCCCAGCCACATTTCTTCTGTTGTTGGTGTGTCACGGAGCGGATGTGCTGCGTTGTTCATAATGGTCCTCGGTTTCATCTTCATTCTCTCCTTCACCACTACGTCCAGGGGGTCCTGAGGTCGTCCCATAACTGTGCCTGCCTTTTAATCAGCCTTTTGATTTGGTGGGCCTCTCTTGAGGTGATGTGAGGGGCCCAGCACACCAGACTGGCCAATTCAGACTTGTAGGACATGTGAAGGAGGTCACAGTTGACATTAAAGGACAGCGGTTCCTGCTCCTCTGTGTTATGAGACCAGTCCAACCTGTCACTGATGTGGACCCCCAAGTACCTGGAGGGTGGACCACCTCCACATCCGTTCCCTGAGTAGTGACTGGGCAGTGCAGTGAGGGTCCATCAGTAGTTGTTTGGTTTTGTTGATGTTAAGTTGTAGATAATTTTCAAAGAACCCCCCCCCCGACTGCTCTCCTTTGTCTCATCCTCCTCGTCAGTAAGTTCAGAAGCAGCAGAGACCTCCTGCCGGTGACACGGCCTGCTGTTATACTGATAGTCAGACATGTGCAGAGTGAAGACGACAGGCCTGTCCTTGTGGTCCTCCAGTGTGCCTCACGAATGGTGGTCTGCTGTGCAGATGGCCCATCATTCAGGACACCAGAGGCTCATCCACCTGCATATCCCTGAGTTGACCCCTTAACAGGGATGGCTGAGGGGTACTGGAGGCTCTGGAGAAATGAAAAGCCATCATCCTCAGAGTGCCCACCTCGAGGAGCAGACGGATCATCGAATCTTCCACTCCAGTCTTTGTCTGATAGGCACACTGCTTTGGGTTTGGCGTTTAGAACTTGACAGAAGCTCACTGAGGGTACGTTCAGGAGTGCTGATTGTTTGAGACAAATGACACAGAAGTTCTGCAGACTAACATTTGTGTTTGTCGTACCCTAAAGAAAACGATCAAGGAAGACCCCGGAGCCCTTTAACGCTGCTCCGATACCCCGGCTGCCTGATCTTGTAGCTACGTTTCAGCAAAGTCAAGGGATGTAGAGAACTCCATGACATACTGCTGGGGTGTCACAGGCGCAGTGTTAGGACCCCAGCTTAGGGAGTCGTGTGGTCCACCATCCGCTGTGACTCCCATGCTAACAGACGGAGTGACACCCCCTAAGGTTCAGAACGGCCTGCTCTGCAACTCGAGGCCCTGTGGTGACGTGAAGTCTGCAGGCCTTGCTGTCCAAATTGAAATGCGTCGTTTTTTTAGATGCAGACTTTTGACAAAACAAAAAAAAAAATTGTATATTTTATAGTATCAACTGCACTGCTTTATATTTCCGTCATTTCACAACTCAAATATCATAAATTATTCTTAACATAAATTTGCAATATAACCTAAATTAGATTTACAAAAATTCATCTAAAACTTTGTAATTACAAAAAAGTCCCCAAGGTTCATCAACGATATTGAAATGACAGAACACTGGCGCCTTGTGCTCAATCAGTGGCAGACATGAGACTTAGTGATCTGTGATAAAACATTTAATCTCGTTTGGCCGTCACACATGTAGCAGTTTAATGGTGAGCACCCTGAACTGAACTGCAGTTTAACCAAAGTGGCCTTCTTGTCACAAAACTGTCACACGTTAAATCTGACAAGCCTCATGTTTGCCACTCATCAGCGCTGTAAAGTTGTTTGAAGAGATAGCTGCGAATCTGCACCTGACTTTGCACGCGTAAAACACGCGTGAAATATTCAGTTAAAAATGAAAAAAGTCGGTGCTGCTTCATGCCTCCTGTGTCAAGTCAAAGTGTCCAAAGTGACAGAGCTGGCGCAGCTCGCCGTGTCTCCCGCTGCAGGCCCACTCGCCTTGCGATCGTCTTCTCTGAAGTATAAAATCTGTAAAAGAAAAAGGGCTCTGTAAGGATGGCCGTCCAACGCAGGTCACTTCGTCACCAGAACTGGCGTGTCGCCTCGTCCTCTGCGCCAGTTCTTCAATGTTTTCAAAAACGGTCACCGATATCGCAGTCTAAAAGGGCTGCCAGTGTAGTAATTCCTTCTGATAAATCTTCAGTTTTCTCCCTGAAATACGCGATAACTTCGGCAGAATCCATTTGTCTGCAGTAGTCAGCGTTTTACTAATTACCGCACTTCTTGTCGATCTCATTTACCTCCGACTCCTGCACTGACTGATTGACAGAAGACGCTTCACCAATCAAAACGCAGTATGGGCTAGAGCCCGCCCTCTCTAGAGCCCGCCCCTCACCTTTGACGAGAGACGGTGACAGTTTAATTTCAAGTCGCATGTCATGATGCGTTTGGAGGAATATTACGGACAAAAACCAACCAAACCAATAAATAGGCAACAAAACTACACATTCATTTACTTATGGTCACACGTCATGCAGTTTTTATGAATATGTATTTATGTCTGAAATATTCCTCCATACCCTGCAGGCCCCCACTAAAAGTAATCCTTTTCCCTCATTTGTGTGATTGTCCATTCATTGCATTCTCTTTAATCCATTCCAGACCCACTGACCCAGATGGAAATAGATAGATAGATAGATAGATAGATAGATGAAAGGCACTATATAATAGATAGATAGATAGATACTTTATTAATCACATTCAAATATCAGCGAAAGATCAAAAAAAAGGAAAAACAAAGACGTTTGTGTGTAACGTTTCGATTTGCATCAACATGCGAGGTTCACTCACATATGTACGTTGCCTTTAGATTTCTGGTGTTTCGATTCGTTGTATTCGTGTTTTTGTCAAGAAAGCTGCTCTGCTACACTGGGTGTGATTTTAAGGGTTCTACTTCTGCAGTTCTTAACTGGTCCTTTACTGGTGGCCTTTGCACTGATTATGGTAACTATGTGTAATTTATTTTATTTGTATGTGTTATTTTATTTTTTTAACCCTAACTCCAAAACTAACGAGATGATTGTGGATTTCAGCAAACAGGCAGAAGAGCGCAGCCCCATCTACATCAGGGGGTGAAGCTGTGGAGCAGGTCAGCAGCTTTAGGTCCTCGGAGTCCCCCTCACTAATGACATTAAGTGGTCAAGTCACACTTTGGCAGTAGCCAATAAAGCCCAACAAAGCCTCCTCAGGACGTCCTCAGGAGACCAAGTAAAGCCCCGATGTCCCCACAACCCTGATGTGCAGATTCTACAGGTGTACTGGAATTCATCCTGACAGGCGGCATCACATCCTGGTACAGCAACTGCTCATTTCAGGTGGCGAATACAGCACAGCAGATGACGGGCACAGCAGCTCCCTGCGATCCATGATGTCCACACTAGACGCTGTCTCAGGAAAGTGAACCGTATCAGGCGGGACCCCAGCCACCCTGCACTGTCACTTGTCACCCTCCTCCCATTTAAAGTCCATTCAGATGTGCACCTCCAGGTTCAGGAACAGATTCTACCCAATCAGTAACCTCGTGTCACCTCCGCTGCTACCTGCACATTCACTTCTGCCACTGTCTCTGTTTATTCCTAGGATTCTGGTCTTATTTATTTTCTTATTTATATTCATTTATTTATTGTGTGATTTTTTTTTTTTGTCTATGTTCACTGTCTGCGGGGTCACACGCAAGCAAGCACCTCATTGTAACTGGTACTGTACACATGACAATAAAGAGCTGAATTGAATTGATTAATATTTACAGTGCTCAGTACCTTCTTTGCTGCTGTTATCCTTGTTATAAAATATCGTGTGGTTTTTACGGTGCTGATGCTCACTTGGCCTTTTCAACTGCTTTTTGGAAATTCATCTTTATTCTTATCACAAGTTCTTCATCTATTAAAAGACTCTCCCTTCCTCAGATAATCTCACCAGTGACGTGCGGTGAGGTTGATAGGCGCGGACTCAAAATTACAAAATAAACGAACCCAAAAGAATAGCTGATTCACTGTTAAGGTGGCTGCAAGCACATTGACTACTGGCTACGTTTCATATCTCATTCTTTACACACTCAGGTGAGGCGCATGTTTGTGTGAGAAAGAACAGAGAGAGTGAAGAGAGAGAAAGAGAGAGACAGAGAGAGTGGAGGGAGAGAAAGAGCGGAGTGAGAGAGTGGAGGGAGAGAAAGAGAGAGATAGAGAGAGAGAGTGGAGGGAGATAGAGAGAGAGAGATAGAGAGAGAGTGAGAGAGTGGAGTGAGAGAGAGAGAGTGGAGAGAGAGATAGAGAGAGTGGAGGGAGAGAGAGAGAGAGAGAGATAGAGAGAGTGTGGAGAGAGGGTGTATTTGTTCTGCACCTTCCACATTTGCTGTTGTAATTTCACAATTCATCTCTACTAATAAAAGGCAAAGCCCTCACTGACTCACTGACTGACTGACTGACTGACTGACTGACTCATCACTAATTCTCCAACTTCCCGTGTAGGTAGAAGGCTGAAATTTGGCAGGCTCATTCCTTACAGCTTCCTTACAAAAGTTAAGCAGGTTTCCTTTCAAAATTTTAAGTGTAACGGTCATAACCGTCGACAACGTCCGCCATGTTGAACTTTCTTATTTATGGCCCCATCTTCACGAAATTTGGTAGGTGGCTTCCCTGCGCTAACCGAAACCGATGTACGTACTTATTTCGGTGATATGATGCCACTGTCAGCCGCCATATTGAACTTTCCATCGGTCTTTCTTACTTATGGGCCCATCTTCAAGAAATTTGGTACGCAGGTTCCCAACGCTGACTGAATCCTACTTACGTACATATATACGTCCATAGCCTGCAGCTCGGTCACCGTGTGAGGCGGCGTTGGGTCCCCCATCCCAACGCCTCCCACGTTGTTGGCTGCCTGCCTATATAAGGCCGTCTGTCACTCCAGTCTCTACATTCCCTTCCTTGCTTCGCCACGGTATTCACGTCTCCCTGTTGATAACTACAGCCTTTTTATTTAATCCACGGCTTCTCCGCTGTTTTATTGTTCATTTATTACGATTATAGTTATTGTGTAGGTATGTTAGACTTACTTTACATTGTTCAGGTACCCATTTCCTTTATCATTCCAACCGTACCCCCATTACCATGTCTATCGAGGTGATCACCATCAATCAAAGAACTGTCACTTACTGAGTGGTTTCCATGCCCGGAGTTGGCACCTGCCTTTTCCATTCTCTTTGTTACATAATGCACGGCCATATCAGGCTCACTCTTGATATCCGGAGGAACATTGTGTCTTATGTATTGAATGACTGGGACAGGTTCAAGGTGTGGACTGATGATGGTACAGGAGATAATTATACTACACAGGAGCACTAGAAGAGTGAAATGCTTAAGCCCTTCACCTATGGTTCTGCATGTGAGTTGATGGCTGCCGCTGAATTGTTTGGTTGTCGCTTTCAAGTGTACCGAAATGGCCAAATATTTTACACCTTTCGACAACCGCCAATGCCTCTTAAACATCTTAGATTCACAGGTGACGATTTCAGTAGTGGACACTTTGATGTTTATGAATGTTTAAACTCTCAAAAGCTGGATGTGAAGTTATCGATGAAACCGGTTGTATACTTACAATGCTTGACAGATGCCGAATGTCACTTCAACACAACAAGTCCTGCAAATACTGTCGTAATTGAAACAAACCATGAAACTCAAACCGATTATGACAGCAGCAATCCAAGCTGTGAGATTTGAAACAAGATTACTGTTCACATGGCCAACTGTACGTTACATGCTCAAGAGTAAGCTCAGCGCACAGCTTGGTCATGTTACAACCGGAGGGCCGAACTGACAACGTGGCATACAAAGAGATCCTTAACAAATAATTATTGCCATATTTTCCCTCAGTTTAAAAAGGTTTAATTTTCTTCTTAATAAAAATTTTAAGGCAGTACTTCGCCGCTGCAAAGCGCGGGTATTTTGCTAGTATTCAATAAAAATGAAAGTATAGAGTGGTGTATAAAAACGGATTTTAATTTTGACTTTAAAATATTTAGTTGTTTTTAAAAGCTTGTTATGTTGAACAGACTGTTCAAAAAAAACAAAAAAAAAACAAAACAAGAACAACAAAAGAATATTTTATTTAAGGTCAAAATGTAGTTTTTAAACATTGGATTTTTTTTTCATAGCCTGATTCAATTTTTTGTAAAATCTTACCTTTATTTGTAAATGAAGTCCGTGCGCCTGTCCTTCTCCATGGAAATCTCCGCCACTTTCTTGTCGTCCTTGTTTTCTTTTAGTTTTAAAAATCGTAATCTTCCATTTTGGCAGTCAGTTGGTACAAAAAATAAAACTAAACGGCCCGCTGCAGGGCACGTGACTTTCTGATGTCGCTAACTTATTGGCGCCTCAGCGTAGTAGAACAGCAGGAACGAGCAGCCGTTAGGCTCACTAGCGCCCCCTTCAGGACTGCATGGTACTGCCTGTCTCGCCTTTTGCCTTCTCACTGCGGTTTAATGTCCGATCAGCAATGTCAGACACATTCATTAAAAATATTAGCCAGACTGTGGAAAGTCAGGGTGTATAATAAATGTGCCTGCAAACCTTATATTGGGGACATACAGACAGACAGCGACAGGCCAGTGTGTGAGGAGGGCGCAGTCCCAGGGGAGGTGAGGCTTGTCGCTGCTGCACCTCGCGATTTTCTCCTCTCTATTTGAACAGGAAATGCTCCATTTCAGCGAGTTTGACTATAAAAATGATCAAAATTATTGCCATCATACAAAAAACAAATTTATAGCACAGACTAGTGGATACGTTTATTTTATGTTATTATTTTTTTTACTTTTCATGATGACCCTTCCCTGACCGCACGCCCCTGAATGTCACACTAGTCCAGTGTTCGGAATTGT
>JANRMT010062830.1:1877610-1897980 GCA_026402145.1 Polypterus bichir lapradei
TAAATTGGGGTAACTTTGTGAATGAGAGCTCGAGGATGTGAGTCTGGTTATCTGTAAAGGATTCTGTCTCTGGTTATTGTTGCACACGTCATTCGCACCATAAACTGGGGACTTTGAATGTCTTTAAAGTAAATACCTGAGCTGTCTGTCTCACTACCAGTAACTACCACATGGGAAAGGCGACTGTCGACTCTCATCGATATCTGCAGAAGGACGAGACGATAACGACTGGGCATTGACCAGCTGGCCACCTCACTGTCAAACAGTATGACGTGCAGGACTTGGTCACTAGGTGGCACTTACACTATGACAGGTTAGCGGCTGCCAGTGCCCTCCTGGCACTAACTGGAATTAATTAAAGAAGCATTACCCTGGCAGGAGGACTCGTTGGCTCTGAAGGTCTGCTGTCCAGATGTTGAGGTGAAGCCCGGTGGGCAGGAGCAGCTGTAGTTGCCGATTGTGTTCCTACATGTGGCGTTGGGGCCGCAGAGGCCGAGCTGCTCAATGCACTCATAAATGTCTGAGGGGAGGAGAAAAGGGAAAGGAGGTGAAGTGGAGTCGGACAGAGACGAGTGAGCGAGTGGAAGGGCACAGAGGTGCCAGGCGGGTGGTCTCCTTGTGCTCCTCATCTCTCTTACCTCTACAGTTGGATTCATTAAAAGGGAATGTGACCTTCTTGTTGTAGTTCCTGAAGCCAGCCTGGCACTGGCAGTAGTAGCTCCCGTAGGTGTTGACGCACAGCGCGTGTTCTGAGCAGTAGTCAGGGGTGCTGCACTCATCGTAGTCTGCAGAAACAGGACAAAAGCAACAAGGTGACAGCAGAGGGGACAGCAGGAGAAACGCAGCATGAAAGGAACGACCAGTCGCTGGTGACACGAAGAGCACGGGTTCAAATGTGACAAAGTGGCCTTGACCAGGAACAGAGCCACACCAAGTCACCAAGGTCACCGTGACAGTCACATGAGGTGGCGGGTGGCTGTCAGCCCCCTGAACTCCAGTCTGACAGAAGTCTGGACCCCCTGGCGCTGTGACCAACATTGTAGTTTAGTGGGATGCTGGCTTTTATTAGGCAGGATTTAATTTTCCAGTTTCATTTCTCAAATTCCCAGCACTTTTAGACAGAATTTGCTCCCATTCTTGTACTTTAGAGACCGTCACTGCCCCTCTGCCCACCTGTGCACGTTCTGCGCTTTGACATCAAAGTTAGCAAAAAAACAAAAAACAAAATCAACACCCAAAGTCTCGACAGAAATCCCAAAAATGCCCAAAGTCCTTCATTCTCTGGCCACGTCTATTGTGGAATCCCACCAACACTGAGACCACCTCAGGGCAGGAGAGATGGGAGCAGCAGCAGGTCACGTGCACTGATGTCACTCGCCACACAACTGCCATCTCTGTTACCTGCAGTCAGTTTATTCATCAACAGAGCGGAGTGACAGACAGTAAGATGACCGCAGCTGAACTGTGATGACACGATGGCACCCTGAGTGGGCACAGCGTCACAGCACTTTATGATGATGATGTCACGTGTGGGACACCCTGGAAAGGACACTTCATGAATGACACAATCAATCGGACGTGTCACCAGTGACTCCATAGAGACTGGGGACAGCAGTGACACTCTCCTGGACAGGACACCATGTGCAGGTGACACCACTTAGGGTCACCAGTAAGTCTGTAGATGACACTGTGGCCTCACTGATCCTCTCCTCTGTCTTTGTGGGCTCTGCAGGTTTTCTCCCACATCTCTAAGGTTGTACAGATTGGGTGGACTGGCACCTTATGTGTGTGCCCTGTGGTGGACTGGCACCCTCATATGATTGAAGTGGGCTTGAGACCGAAATTAAGAGTCAGAAACCTGGAGTATGTGGTGAAAACTCACAAGACCAGTGGGCACCGTTCTGGAATTTGAACCCAGGTCTGTGAAGCCTTAAAGCTGGAGTTTCAACTACTGTGCCACCCAACAAAAGTACCAAAGCTACAAAACAAAATTGAATGAATCAAAAAGCAGAAGCCACAGTGCTGACCAGGCTTGATAATGCCAACCCCGGCCTTAGCGGGTACTGGTGCCTCGTTCTTAGTGCCCTCTGGTGGCAGAAAGGTGAAATCTGTAATGCTTGGTGAAAAAAAGACAACCCACACAAGCAAGACAGGAATAGAAATGGAAGTGAAGGAGTTTCTTGGAGGACTTTCCACAAACGTAATGCTGAAGGCGACCAAAGTCAACGCCAGAATAACCGTGAGAAGGTCAAATCGCAAATCAACAAGCAACGTTCCTCACCCCGGTGGAGCTTAGCACTGAAAAGGGACAGATTTGGACACATCAGCTGCTGTGCTGCCATCTTAGACAGTGACGCCACAATGACATCACAGGTGACAGCCTCAGGTGACCACGTGACAGACAAACAGCAACAGCAGCAGCGCCAGGAACAGCAGACATGGCAAATGATGAACTCTGAAGCCAAAATTACAAACAGTGCGCCTTATGAACTGTCACACGTTCATGACGAATGACACTGAAGTGGTGGCTTCTGCTCTTTTCTCTCTTCTTCTTCTATGGCCGCAGAGGCCGCGCTGCTCAAAGCACTCATTAATGTCTGAGGGGAGGAGAAAAGGGACAGGAGGTGAAGTGGAGTCGGACAGAGACGAGTTAAAGAGTTGAAGGACACAGAGCAGGCCTTCAGGACACACTGTCACATGATCACATGACAGGGGTCACCTGAAGAGAGTGTGAGGAGCAGCTCTGCTGTCCCCACCATCTATGTGTATGTCACCTCATCCCTCACGACCCCCCATTCCCTGTACATTCATCGATGTCTGCAGTAAAAATGAAGCACAAAAGCTTTAGTGGTCTGAAGGCAGCCATCCCTGATGCTGTGAGCTCATTACTCTGACATGATGACCAGGGGCCTCATGCATAACGTCGTGTGTAGAACTCACACTTTAACATGATGACAAAAGCCGAAATGTACGTACGCACGGAAAAATCCAGATGCAGGAATCTGTGCGTACGCCAACTTCTGTGTTCTTCCGCTCCATAAATCCCGGTCAGCGTGAAAAGTAACTCACGTGCACGCGTCTGCTGCCCCGCCCCAACCCCTTCCAGAATTACACCTCATTGAATATGCAAATCAATATAAATCGCCCTTAAGCTCAGCGTTCTGTGAAAAGACAATGGGAAGAGCAAGAGGGAAAATGGAAGAATTTCAGTGAATACCAAGTGGAGGCAAAGGAAAAACATACTATTAGTTTAATGAAACCGTGGTCTAAACAACAAAAGGAAGTTGATTGAGCGACATAGCGTGTCGGAGAGTCGCACAGTGCCTGGAATAAAAAAAAAGTTGTCAGATCCCAAAGTCACCGTAAAAATGGAAGTTGTAGCCCACCGTCTGAGTGTCACATGACAGCTTATTAGGGTACAGAGAAAAAAAAAAGGCACACAGTGGGAAAAAAAGCATTAAATCTCAACTTCAATCTTGAAATTTCCACTTTAATTACGTAGTTTATTTTGTCATTAAAGCAGAACCTCATAAACTTCATCTTAAAATCATTTAACTTGCTAGTTTCTCAAATCCCATTGTAACTAAATTCGCACATTAAATGCTTTGTTTTGTATTTGATCTTCTATGTGCTCTGTGTGTGTCAATCACTACGTGCTTCTTAAACCGGCTCTCTTCCGCCGACAGGACACAGAATCCATGACATTCGTGATATTACAGCTCTCTGATTAATTAAAACACTGAGACGTATACGTGATATCATTTTCATGATGATAGGAGTTAAAGCACGTTATTAAACATGGGGACACGGTGGCGCAGTGATTGGTCATGTCTCACACAAGATGCTTGCTGCGCTGTTTGCGACCTTCGATGAAATACTTTATTGCAGCAGTCCTGTCTCTTTCAAACATACTAACCTCCAATTCCTGTCCTTCCTTTTCTTTCTCCAAATACCCGATCACCACACGATCAGCTCTGTAATAGATGTTACGCCATCTGTAAGCTGAAAACAACGATTCTTTAAAACATTTAAGGAACATTGAAATATCTTTGTAGTACGTGTTTAATTATTCTATCCTTCCAATGTCGCGTTAACACCAGCGAGAATACAGCAAGAGGCAGAACAATCCGTGAACGGAGCGCCAGCGGCTCGCTAGTGCTGTGGCACCGTGTCCTCAGATGTTTAATTATTAACAATACAGATTATTTAAAT
Organism: Polypterus bichir lapradei; assembly: GCA_026402145.1. Taxonomy (NCBI): domain Eukaryota; kingdom Metazoa; phylum Chordata; class Cladistia; order Polypteriformes; family Polypteridae; genus Polypterus; species Polypterus bichir. Next base: position 1,881,823 of record JANRMT010062830.1, read on the forward strand.
GAAGTTAAAGTTTTATCTGTATAATATAATCAACATATTTTTCTGCATTTCATCTTAAATGATCTCGTCATCATATTTAAATACGCGCTTTATAAAGTGGCTCAGGTTGTGTAATATTCTAACTGTATCACAAGTTTCCAGTGAGGTGATTGGACTTATAAGTCCTCACAGGTCTACAAGGAGCACCTGATGGCTGACTGAGTGCGTTTAGAGTTCTTGGGATGAAACTGTTTGTGAACCGTGAGGTCCGTACAGGAAAGGCTCTGAAGCGTTTAGCGTATGAGAGAAGTTCAAATAGACTGTGTGCATGGCTGAGGCAGTGTGTGCTTGATGCTGTATCCTGATAATTCTCTTTCCGATCAGCTGCTGCTGCTGCGATTCACACTCAGATACAGTGATAGAAATACTCCGAGTGGCGCAGTGAGAGGAATATGGAAAAAGATGATCCGCTGTGGCAACGGGAGCAGCTGAAAGAAGAAGAAGAAGAAGGTGCAGTGAGAGTAACAACACTAAAGCAGTTCTGGTATTTGGAATACTATGGCTGTTCCCTGGACCATTATATTGTTACAAGTTAATTACAATCAGATGCGTTACACTAATTAACAATATGCGGTTAGTTTCAGTGTACTGTGTTTATAAAGCCGCGTCAGGAAAATAAGGAGTAACCACACAGGAACAGTAGCACTGCTTTGACGCTGGGTGCCGCCAGCCTGCAATACCGAGCGGAGAACTTGCGTACGACAAGGTATGAGGTACCGTGGAAAAGTGTGTGGCTTTACGCCAAGTGTAGGTTTATTACATCGCGATTTGAACGTGGAAACATTCTTACACAACATTTCTGTGCGTATGCACCGTTCATACATGAGGCCCCTGGTCACTGAGCGTGCTGACCACACTGGTCACCTGGTCCCATCTTTTCCTTGCTGCCTCCAATTTTCAAGGTGGGCACACCTGAGTTGTGACTTGGACAGACGTCCACTCTACTGATGGACACAGATGTGCTGTTAATGTGGACCACAGGACGTGCCGACTGATGAAGTAAAGGTCCAGTGGAGCAGCGCGTGTGGAAGAATAATTTTAGGGTAACATAGCATTGATCTTAAAGAAATAGCAGAAAGGGTTAATAAATGTGGGAAACCAAATTAAAGTCAAGTGGAAAACAAAATGTACACAAAAATATAAGACTTGGTTTAGGAAAAGTACTGAGATGGTCAAGTCAATAAAGAATGTAGCAGAAGAAAGGTTGATGTGATATACAAAATGAACTGAAGGGTGACTAAGAGATCAGCAGATGTCCTCTAAACGAGAATGGACAGTCGTGATAAGCACAGAAATGTCAAGGGTGGTGTCTCATCTCAAGAGGTATAAGAAGAACCAGAATATCATATAATAGACTTTTATTTTATATAAATATTTGGGTGTAAACCAACAAACCAAGCAGCGTAAACAGTGTGCATTGATTGGCACTGTATGTCAAGTCGACAGTTTATAAAATGAACCTCGAGCCTTTGTGTCTCTGATCATTCTGCTGTAACACTCCTTTTGAAGAATACTCCCTCAAAGGCATTTTGTCATTAAAAGATGCAATGAACAGCTCGTCTCCTGCCTGATTACTGAATTGTCCTGTTAGAGGATGTTTCTTTCTTTAATAAGATGTTCGATTTCAACCACAGTTCTTGGCGCCCCGGAGGGAACCCCCAGCAGAATCTCAAAAGAGTCGAAGCGGATGATGTGACATTGGTGCGGACTTGTTCCCATCTGTGCGGGACTCCCCTCCGGAGGACGCGATCGTCGGTCCTGAAACGGTAGGAGGAGGCCTGATCATTCATTCTTTTGGGGATAAGGGGCTGGGTTAGATGTCATGCCGATAGATTAGGAGTGTTAGTGTAATTAGGTTAAGAGCCTTTTGCCAGCTAGAGAGAGGATTAAAGAACAGTGCCGAGATCTCTCCTCGTCACGTGGCGGATTATATTGGGTTGCCGTCTGAAGGAAGTGATCCTCAATTGTCTGGGGGAGATGCCCAGGTCTCTCTCTCTGTGTTTGGCAAAAGCTTTCAGTAGACATTAATGCTGTTAAGTGGATAGAGAAGTCCTGGGTTCAACTCCCAGGCACGTAACAAAGGGGGCAGCGTTCCCTGCCTCAGTAAAAAGGAAAGGAGGTTGAAGTCCTCCCTGAGGTAATAAAGTGCAACCAGTGGGAGGTCGAGTCCCACAGGAAGACTGGGCTAAAGGTAGAATAAGGTAATTGTATAAGAATTGAAGAGTAATCAGTTTACGCTACACAGTATGTGGAAAATGTTAACTAGCAAGAACAAGGATTACGGACGGTTTATGTAGAGTTTGTATGTTCTGTGAAAATAAATGCGTCCGTATTTTTGTTTTGTTTTGTGTGTAAGAAAATAAGACGTCTTGATACGCAGTGAATTTAAAGAAATGTGTGTATGAGATGACGTGTTGAAAGAATTGTTTTGTGTGTCTGAAAATATTGTTTTGTGCCTAAGAAATGTGTGAATGGGACGGCTCTGTCTGAAATGTACTTGAATTAAAGTGAACGTCTAAAGTAAAATATATTGTGCGCTCAAATTTAGAAATATCTGATAAAGTTCCAGAACTCAGAGTTAATTTGGGGTAAAATGTGAGTTTTGAAAATGTGTAATATTTGATAAATGAAAACGTCTCCACTTTGCTTATAAAAATGTTTATATGTATTAAACATCTTTCCTTCAGACCCTGATCAAGGCTTAGGGAAAAATGTTCTTTGATCATCTTAAAATACAAGGGAGACAATTTCTCTCAAGGATCAAATGCTGCTGGTATGTGTGTGTGTGAAGGTGCAAATTTGTTACTGATGTTGTTTTAAATGCTTTCCACGAGCTGTTAGGTGATTGAAGTAGGGGTGACATGGTGGCACAGCGGCTGGCACTGTTGCCCAGCAACCGGAAATGGAGGTTCAAACTTGGCAAATGTTCTACATGGAGTAAAATAAACATAAGGAAAAGTGTGAAAATACTTTAAATAGTAAATACTAAATATTAATAATAATAATAATAGAACTTGAGTAAGTATAATGTGTTAAATTCAGTTTAAGCACGTCTGAGTATGTTGAGCAGTGTGAAAGACCTCCATGAATGAAGTGCGTCTGAAGGGATTTAAGTGAGGTTGGCAATATGATTTGTTAAAGACGACGTGTGAAAATATGTGGTGTTGTTTGAAATGAAGAGGCAATTGATAAACGTGCACATAAGTATGTTTAAATATTTAAACTTAAAAAAATGAATATTATTAGGTGCAATGAAATGTGTCCAGAATTAGGATAAATGTGTGTGCCTTTGTCCATTCAGTGCTGGCCATCCTCAAATGGAGGAAAGCTCTTTTAGTAATTAAAACACACACACCATTCTGTAGCCTAGCAAGAAAGCTGGTGATGAGCAGAGACGTCCAGTCCAGGTAGTGTTCTGTGCTAAGATATGCTGTACACAAGTTGGGCTGAACTAACAAAGAGCAGACTGTGCTTTGTCTGCAGATCATCACTGTGGAGAAGCTGCAAGAAGCATCTCGGGATGACGTCAATGAAAAAAGCAAGCATGGACTATAGCGTTAACAAGAGGTTAGGGGAAAAGAAATCAATATTATTAAGCACAGCTACATTTTATATATCAAGAGATTTACTTTAAAGTACTGTAGGTAATGGTGTGATGTGCTAACTACCCGGAGAGCATTTTTTAAACCACCATTTTTAATCAAAACAAGATTTTAAATTATAAGGCATTGGATTCAGTAAGAGATGTTGATTTCTTTTCCCATCACTCCTTGTTCACAATTAATTTGAATATCTTAAATGTGAATTAGAATGTTAATGTTTGAATGACTACATAGCTGAGAATTGGGTTTAGCTTTATTTTCTATAATTTGATGCTCAAATGAAACATTCTGGGCTCTTGTTAAATTCTGAAGCCAGAGGTAGAAATGTGAATTAGTTCAATATTAGGTTAAAGAATAACAGCTGGGATATGAATAGAGAAATGGCTTAGCTTTAAGATTAAATGTTGAAAGGTAATAATAGATGTATTTTAAGATAATTGTAACTTTTGAAAATAATCTGTTAGCCTTAGATGAAGTGAAATAACAAATTTCAAATAATGTCAATCCCAAGACTGTGCATAATTTGAACAATATTCTGTAATTAGAGCAAATGGGAAAGGGAATGTGGAGCTGAACTGTTTTAGTTCATTTAGTTCAAGACTGAATTAAGAAAGGAAATACTTTAAAATGTCCTACAGGAACCTCCACAGAACACAAGTCCTTAACTACGAACCTCCACACCACTTGACTTCCTCTTATCTGTTGTTTGCTCTGCCGCTCCTGGACGTATTCGTGTCCTCTGTAGGAGAACTAAGACATTCGGCTCTTATGAACTTGTAATATCGTAGCAACTAAGGAGGGTGAGGCACAAAACAAGTGCTGGAAATGTGCTGCTCCGGAGATGCTGAGTTTATTACACAAGAACTGAACTGAACAGAACAGAACAGCAATACGACTTCACCAGCCCGCTGTTTAGGGCCGCCAGGCACACCAATAAAACAAGAAAATGTCACTCTTTGTTGTGTCAGTGTTGACGTTTGAGACTTTCTTTCCTTCTCTCTGCTCATCCACACACACACACACACACACACGTGTCCCCACACCTCTCTCCTCCCTGTCCCCTCTGTCCCCTGTGGTCACTCCTTCTGTCTTTCAGTACGTCCCAATATTAATGGCACTGACCTCAGGGTTCTTGCTGACTGATACCCTACTGCTCCACAGTCCTACTAAGGGGGAAACGAAGATATTTAGTTTGAAAAGTTATTTGTATAACAGTACAGGTTATGTGCCAATAGTTTGAATATTTTGAGACAATTGAATGCTTTTCCTTTGGTATGTGTATATGTACAGTATATATATATATATATATATATTAAGACTGACTTTATTTTATATTGTGGTGAGTTAGTTGTTAAGATGAATTTGCTTTTGAGTGGGGTCGATAACAACGGCCAAACTAGATACAACTACAGACAGTTTTTTTATTGACAGATCTACTGTTTGAACACAATGGCTACAATGAGAGGAAACTTGTGCATTGTGCTTACCAGCCGCAGATTTCATTTTTGACCATTAAAAACAAATTGGCTACCAGACGAGCAGAGACTGAATAAAATGACTTCTTTTTGGTAAGTTGTACCCCAACAAAACAGGCCTAATGTCTCATGAGACACTCTTTTTGGGATCCATAAGTAACTTGAAAGTTACACATGAAGTGCTGCAATGCTGACTAATATGGAACAAAACTTTTAAGTCTTTGCAGCTGCAGGTAAAAGCTGTTTATCCTGACACACTTTTTAGGACAGCACTTGAATTTGAACCTGGAGACTGAGCCGTGCCAAAGGTCTACAGACAAACGAATCGTCCAACTCCCAAGGAGCAACAAGCCATAGCAGAGAGGGGATCGAGCTGTGGAGCAGGCCATCGACCAGCTGACTACTGGACAACGCACTCAGATTCCAGTCCCGGGGATCACGGGTTCCTGCTGCCAACAAGTCAGCTGTGCTGGTGACCATTGACATCAAAAGATAATCGCAGAGGGCGGCCTGCTTGGCATCCAGACCAGAGCCTCATCCATTAGATGACGAGTGCCAGGATATTAACATCCTTCGCTGACCTGAGTCGCACTTTTACTGTGCAGGGTTGTTTGTTCGTTGCCAGAGGCCACTTTAACTGGCCGTGATTTGCCTTACAAAGTGTCCACTCGTTTTCAGTTTTATGACAGTTGTTGACCGAGTACTTGAATTCTTCTTGCCTTAGGAGTTGAAACCACAACCTAATCTGTCTTTTCTGCGGCAGTGTCTTTAAGGAAGATATGAACCTTGGAGTTATGGATGGTATAGAAGGAGAGGCTAATTATCTGCAAGCTCAGCAAAGCAAACAAACTCCTTTTCATAAGCAATACGTATTTATTGAATATTTGTAACTATTGTATTAATGGAAATACTGCACAGTTATTTCTAAATTGTTGACCCTGTAGAGTAATTGGGGCAGTTTGACTGAACACGTTTAGAAAGTGTGATTAGCATAACATGGCCAGCACAGAGTAAAGAGGAAATCTTCATAGATAGACGTTTCTAGCACATCTGAGTCTATTGATACTTAAAAACGTTTAGAGGAACAATGTCTGTGTGTACTTGGGACTGCTAATCAAACTTTAACACATGATTATTATTATTATTATTAGCATTGGCACATTACCAGTTAAAAGTCAGTCCAATTGAACTATGAAGAATTGTAGTAAACCTGAGGGACACTCAAGTGTTTTGAGAATTGAGACACTCGGGACAAAATGTCTAAATCTTTTAATAAAAGGTGAAGATAAAGTTTAAATTATTGGGTTTTATTTGTGAATTTTATTGTGTAAATAGTAATTGATAAAGAAAGATGGAACAAATGTGAATATTCATTTATTTGGAATTTTGCTTTAGGATTAGACGCCACATCAGGTCAGATTTTATATTGGGGTTTAAGGTTTAAATGTGCTAAATACGACGACGCAGGGTGTAGTAGACACCTTTAAAGTTTGTAGAAGACGCTGTAAGGGACAAGAAGTTTGTCGGGTAGTGCTGACTGTGTTTTAGGGACTGCAGTAATAGTTGCTGGTAATCCAGGACAAAACATTATTATGGCGTTTTGAGCCTAAGTAATAGAGAAGTTAGGAAAACAAAGTAATAATTCAGCACAACAGAGACGGAGCGTCTTACGCATGGAGTGGCTGGCGAGCGAGCAGTTTGTCAAACTGGAAAGCCGAGATACAAACCAAGGATCCCAGCTGGTGGCAGAAGCACAACACTTTAACATCAATAAGACGCTTGGGTACAACCCTTGCAGTTTTAACACGACCTTGACGTGAGCCAATGGCTCGCATTAACGAGAGACGTGCTGACATCTTGTCAAGGGAGGACTGACACCTCCGTTTAGCAAGAGAGCTGTTTTAATGCAGCAAAGGTGACCATCTCCTTTAAGCAGTAGAGTCTTGTACCGTGTTAGCCATAGACTGACGCAGGAGAAAGTCGGGTGAAGTGACGCCTTTTATTGGCTAAATGGATTACAAATGCAGGCTTTCGAGGGTCACACCTCGCCTGATGAAGGGGCCTTCACTGCCTCGAAAGCCTGCATTTGTAATCCATTTAGCCAATAAAAGGCGTCACTTCACCCGACTTTCTCCTGCGTCTAATTTAAGGCCACAGCGGGATGTAAATTGGGGTAACTTTGTGAATGAGAGCTCGAGGATGTGAGTCTGGTTATCTGTAAAGGATTCTGTCTCTGGTTATTGTTGCACACGTCATTCGCACCATAAACTGGGGACTTTGAATGTCTTTAAAGTAAATACCTGAGCTGTCTGTCTCACTACCAGTAACTACCACATGGGAAAGGCGACTGTCGACTCTCATCGATATCTGCAGAAGGACGAGACGATAACGACTGGGCATTGACCAGCTGGCCACCTCACTGTCAAACAGTATGACGTGCAGGACTTGGTCACTAGGTGGCACTTACACTATGACAGGTTAGCGGCTGCCAGTGCCCTCCTGGCACTAACTGGAATTAATTAAAGAAGCATTACCCTGGCAGGAGGACTCGTTGGCTCTGAAGGTCTGCTGTCCAGATGTTGAGGTGAAGCCCGGTGGGCAGGAGCAGCTGTAGTTGCCGATTGTGTTCCTACATGTGGCGTTGGGGCCGCAGAGGCCGAGCTGCTCAATGCACTCATAAATGTCTGAGGGGAGGAGAAAAGGGAAAGGAGGTGAAGTGGAGTCGGACAGAGACGAGTGAGCGAGTGGAAGGGCACAGAGGTGCCAGGCGGGTGGTCTCCTTGTGCTCCTCATCTCTCTTACCTCTACAGTTGGATTCATTAAAAGGGAATGTGACCTTCTTGTTGTAGTTCCTGAAGCCAGCCTGGCACTGGCAGTAGTAGCTCCCGTAGGTGTTGACGCACAGCGCGTGTTCTGAGCAGTAGTCAGGGGTGCTGCACTCATCGTAGTCTGCAGAAACAGGACAAAAGCAACAAGGTGACAGCAGAGGGGACAGCAGGAGAAACGCAGCATGAAAGGAACGACCAGTCGCTGGTGACACGAAGAGCACGGGTTCAAATGTGACAAAGTGGCCTTGACCAGGAACAGAGCCACACCAAGTCACCAAGGTCACCGTGACAGTCACATGAGGTGGCGGGTGGCTGTCAGCCCCCTGAACTCCAGTCTGACAGAAGTCTGGACCCCCTGGCGCTGTGACCAACATTGTAGTTTAGTGGGATGCTGGCTTTTATTAGGCAGGATTTAATTTTCCAGTTTCATTTCTCAAATTCCCAGCACTTTTAGACAGAATTTGCTCCCATTCTTGTACTTTAGAGACCGTCACTGCCCCTCTGCCCACCTGTGCACGTTCTGCGCTTTGACATCAAAGTTAGCAAAAAAACAAAAAACAAAATCAACACCCAAAGTCTCGACAGAAATCCCAAAAATGCCCAAAGTCCTTCATTCTCTGGCCACGTCTATTGTGGAATCCCACCAACACTGAGACCACCTCAGGGCAGGAGAGATGGGAGCAGCAGCAGGTCACGTGCACTGATGTCACTCGCCACACAACTGCCATCTCTGTTACCTGCAGTCAGTTTATTCATCAACAGAGCGGAGTGACAGACAGTAAGATGACCGCAGCTGAACTGTGATGACACGATGGCACCCTGAGTGGGCACAGCGTCACAGCACTTTATGATGATGATGTCACGTGTGGGACACCCTGGAAAGGACACTTCATGAATGACACAATCAATCGGACGTGTCACCAGTGACTCCATAGAGACTGGGGACAGCAGTGACACTCTCCTGGACAGGACACCATGTGCAGGTGACACCACTTAGGGTCACCAGTAAGTCTGTAGATGACACTGTGGCCTCACTGATCCTCTCCTCTGTCTTTGTGGGCTCTGCAGGTTTTCTCCCACATCTCTAAGGTTGTACAGATTGGGTGGACTGGCACCTTATGTGTGTGCCCTGTGGTGGACTGGCACCCTCATATGATTGAAGTGGGCTTGAGACCGAAATTAAGAGTCAGAAACCTGGAGTATGTGGTGAAAACTCACAAGACCAGTGGGCACCGTTCTGGAATTTGAACCCAGGTCTGTGAAGCCTTAAAGCTGGAGTTTCAACTACTGTGCCACCCAACAAAAGTACCAAAGCTACAAAACAAAATTGAATGAATCAAAAAGCAGAAGCCACAGTGCTGACCAGGCTTGATAATGCCAACCCCGGCCTTAGCGGGTACTGGTGCCTCGTTCTTAGTGCCCTCTGGTGGCAGAAAGGTGAAATCTGTAATGCTTGGTGAAAAAAAGACAACCCACACAAGCAAGACAGGAATAGAAATGGAAGTGAAGGAGTTTCTTGGAGGACTTTCCACAAACGTAATGCTGAAGGCGACCAAAGTCAACGCCAGAATAACCGTGAGAAGGTCAAATCGCAAATCAACAAGCAACGTTCCTCACCCCGGTGGAGCTTAGCACTGAAAAGGGACAGATTTGGACACATCAGCTGCTGTGCTGCCATCTTAGACAGTGACGCCACAATGACATCACAGGTGACAGCCTCAGGTGACCACGTGACAGACAAACAGCAACAGCAGCAGCGCCAGGAACAGCAGACATGGCAAATGATGAACTCTGAAGCCAAAATTACAAACAGTGCGCCTTATGAACTGTCACACGTTCATGACGAATGACACTGAAGTGGTGGCTTCTGCTCTTTTCTCTCTTCTTCTTCTATGGCCGCAGAGGCCGCGCTGCTCAAAGCACTCATTAATGTCTGAGGGGAGGAGAAAAGGGACAGGAGGTGAAGTGGAGTCGGACAGAGACGAGTTAAAGAGTTGAAGGACACAGAGCAGGCCTTCAGGACACACTGTCACATGATCACATGACAGGGGTCACCTGAAGAGAGTGTGAGGAGCAGCTCTGCTGTCCCCACCATCTATGTGTATGTCACCTCATCCCTCACGACCCCCCATTCCCTGTACATTCATCGATGTCTGCAGTAAAAATGAAGCACAAAAGCTTTAGTGGTCTGAAGGCAGCCATCCCTGATGCTGTGAGCTCATTACTCTGACATGATGACCAGGGGCCTCATGCATAACGTCGTGTGTAGAACTCACACTTTAACATGATGACAAAAGCCGAAATGTACGTACGCACGGAAAAATCCAGATGCAGGAATCTGTGCGTACGCCAACTTCTGTGTTCTTCCGCTCCATAAATCCCGGTCAGCGTGAAAAGTAACTCACGTGCACGCGTCTGCTGCCCCGCCCCAACCCCTTCCAGAATTACACCTCATTGAATATGCAAATCAATATAAATCGCCCTTAAGCTCAGCGTTCTGTGAAAAGACAATGGGAAGAGCAAGAGGGAAAATGGAAGAATTTCAGTGAATACCAAGTGGAGGCAAAGGAAAAACATACTATTAGTTTAATGAAACCGTGGTCTAAACAACAAAAGGAAGTTGATTGAGCGACATAGCGTGTCGGAGAGTCGCACAGTGCCTGGAATAAAAAAAAAGTTGTCAGATCCCAAAGTCACCGTAAAAATGGAAGTTGTAGCCCACCGTCTGAGTGTCACATGACAGCTTATTAGGGTACAGAGAAAAAAAAAAGGCACACAGTGGGAAAAAAAGCATTAAATCTCAACTTCAATCTTGAAATTTCCACTTTAATTACGTAGTTTATTTTGTCATTAAAGCAGAACCTCATAAACTTCATCTTAAAATCATTTAACTTGCTAGTTTCTCAAATCCCATTGTAACTAAATTCGCACATTAAATGCTTTGTTTTGTATTTGATCTTCTATGTGCTCTGTGTGTGTCAATCACTACGTGCTTCTTAAACCGGCTCTCTTCCGCCGACAGGACACAGAATCCATGACATTCGTGATATTACAGCTCTCTGATTAATTAAAACACTGAGACGTATACGTGATATCATTTTCATGATGATAGGAGTTAAAGCACGTTATTAAACATGGGGACACGGTGGCGCAGTGATTGGTCATGTCTCACACAAGATGCTTGCTGCGCTGTTTGCGACCTTCGATGAAATACTTTATTGCAGCAGTCCTGTCTCTTTCAAACATACTAACCTCCAATTCCTGTCCTTCCTTTTCTTTCTCCAAATACCCGATCACCACACGATCAGCTCTGTAATAGATGTTACGCCATCTGTAAGCTGAAAACAACGATTCTTTAAAACATTTAAGGAACATTGAAATATCTTTGTAGTACGTGTTTAATTATTCTATCCTTCCAATGTCGCGTTAACACCAGCGAGAATACAGCAAGAGGCAGAACAATCCGTGAACGGAGCGCCAGCGGCTCGCTAGTGCTGTGGCACCGTGTCCTCAGATGTTTAATTATTAACAATACAGATTATTTAAATGAAGTTAAAGTTTTATCTGTATAATATAATCAACATATTTTTCTGCATTTCATCTTAAATGATCTCGTCATCATATTTAAATACGCGCTTTATAAAGTGGCTCAGGTTGTGTAATATTCTAACTGTATCACAAGTTTCCAGTGAGGTGATTGGACTTATAAGTCCTCACAGGTCTACAAGGAGCACCTGATGGCTGACTGAGTGCGTTTAGAGTTCTTGGGATGAAACTGTTTGTGAACCGTGAGGTCCGTACAGGAAAGGCTCTGAAGCGTTTAGCGTATGAGAGAAGTTCAAATAGACTGTGTGCATGGCTGAGGCAGTGTGTGCTTGATGCTGTATCCTGATAATTCTCTTTCCGATCAGCTGCTGCTGCTGCGATTCACACTCAGATACAGTGATAGAAATACTCCGAGTGGCGCAGTGAGAGGAATATGGAAAAAGATGATCCGCTGTGGCAACGGGAGCAGCTGAAAGAAGAAGAAGAAGAAGGTGCAGTGAGAGTAACAACACTAAAGCAGTTCTGGTATTTGGAATACTATGGCTGTTCCCTGGACCATTATATTGTTACAAGTTAATTACAATCAGATGCGTTACACTAATTAACAATATGCGGTTAGTTTCAGTGTACTGTGTTTATAAAGCCGCGTCAGGAAAATAAGGAGTAACCACACAGGAACAGTAGCACTGCTTTGACGCTGGGTGCCGCCAGCCTGCAATACCGAGCGGAGAACTTGCGTACGACAAGGTATGAGGTACCGTGGAAAAGTGTGTGGCTTTACGCCAAGTGTAGGTTTATTACATCGCGATTTGAACGTGGAAACATTCTTACACAACATTTCTGTGCGTATGCACCGTTCATACATGAGGCCCCTGGTCACTGAGCGTGCTGACCACACTGGTCACCTGGTCCCATCTTTTCCTTGCTGCCTCCAATTTTCAAGGTGGGCACACCTGAGTTGTGACTTGGACAGACGTCCACTCTACTGATGGACACAGATGTGCTGTTAATGTGGACCACAGGACGTGCCGACTGATGAAGTAAAGGTCCAGTGGAGCAGCGCGTGTGGAAGAATAATTTTAGGGTAACATAGCATTGATCTTAAAGAAATAGCAGAAAGGGTTAATAAATGTGGGAAACCAAATTAAAGTCAAGTGGAAAACAAAATGTACACAAAAATATAAGACTTGGTTTAGGAAAAGTACTGAGATGGTCAAGTCAATAAAGAATGTAGCAGAAGAAAGGTTGATGTGATATACAAAATGAACTGAAGGGTGACTAAGAGATCAGCAGATGTCCTCTAAACGAGAATGGACAGTCGTGATAAGCACAGAAATGTCAAGGGTGGTGTCTCATCTCAAGAGGTATAAGAAGAACCAGAATATCATATAATAGACTTTTATTTTATATAAATATTTGGGTGTAAACCAACAAACCAAGCAGCGTAAACAGTGTGCATTGATTGGCACTGTATGTCAAGTCGACAGTTTATAAAATGAACCTCGAGCCTTTGTGTCTCTGATCATTCTGCTGTAACACTCCTTTTGAAGAATACTCCCTCAAAGGCATTTTGTCATTAAAAGATGCAATGAACAGCTCGTCTCCTGCCTGATTACTGAATTGTCCTGTTAGAGGATGTTTCTTTCTTTAATAAGATGTTCGATTTCAACCACAGTTCTTGGCGCCCCGGAGGGAACCCCCAGCAGAATCTCAAAAGAGTCGAAGCGGATGATGTGACATTGGTGCGGACTTGTTCCCATCTGTGCGGGACTCCCCTCCGGAGGACGCGATCGTCGGTCCTGAAACGGTAGGAGGAGGCCTGATCATTCATTCTTTTGGGGATAAGGGGCTGGGTTAGATGTCATGCCGATAGATTAGGAGTGTTAGTGTAATTAGGTTAAGAGCCTTTTGCCAGCTAGAGAGAGGATTAAAGAACAGTGCCGAGATCTCTCCTCGTCACGTGGCGGATTATATTGGGTTGCCGTCTGAAGGAAGTGATCCTCAATTGTCTGGGGGAGATGCCCAGGTCTCTCTCTCTGTGTTTGGCAAAAGCTTTCAGTAGACATTAATGCTGTTAAGTGGATAGAGAAGTCCTGGGTTCAACTCCCAGGCACGTAACAAAGGGGGCAGCGTTCCCTGCCTCAGTAAAAAGGAAAGGAGGTTGAAGTCCTCCCTGAGGTAATAAAGTGCAACCAGTGGGAGGTCGAGTCCCACAGGAAGACTGGGCTAAAGGTAGAATAAGGTAATTGTATAAGAATTGAAGAGTAATCAGTTTACGCTACACAGTATGTGGAAAATGTTAACTAGCAAGAACAAGGATTACGGACGGTTTATGTAGAGTTTGTATGTTCTGTGAAAATAAATGCGTCCGTATTTTTGTTTTGTTTTGTGTGTAAGAAAATAAGACGTCTTGATACGCAGTGAATTTAAAGAAATGTGTGTATGAGATGACGTGTTGAAAGAATTGTTTTGTGTGTCTGAAAATATTGTTTTGTGCCTAAGAAATGTGTGAATGGGACGGCTCTGTCTGAAATGTACTTGAATTAAAGTGAACGTCTAAAGTAAAATATATTGTGCGCTCAAATTTAGAAATATCTGATAAAGTTCCAGAACTCAGAGTTAATTTGGGGTAAAATGTGAGTTTTGAAAATGTGTAATATTTGATAAATGAAAACGTCTCCACTTTGCTTATAAAAATGTTTATATGTATTAAACATCTTTCCTTCAGACCCTGATCAAGGCTTAGGGAAAAATGTTCTTTGATCATCTTAAAATACAAGGGAGACAATTTCTCTCAAGGATCAAATGCTGCTGGTATGTGTGTGTGTGAAGGTGCAAATTTGTTACTGATGTTGTTTTAAATGCTTTCCACGAGCTGTTAGGTGATTGAAGTAGGGGTGACATGGTGGCACAGCGGCTGGCACTGTTGCCCAGCAACCGGAAATGGAGGTTCAAACTTGGCAAATGTTCTACATGGAGTAAAATAAACATAAGGAAAAGTGTGAAAATACTTTAAATAGTAAATACTAAATATTAATAATAATAATAATAGAACTTGAGTAAGTATAATGTGTTAAATTCAGTTTAAGCACGTCTGAGTATGTTGAGCAGTGTGAAAGACCTCCATGAATGAAGTGCGTCTGAAGGGATTTAAGTGAGGTTGGCAATATGATTTGTTAAAGACGACGTGTGAAAATATGTGGTGTTGTTTGAAATGAAGAGGCAATTGATAAACGTGCACATAAGTATGTTTAAATATTTAAACTTAAAAAAATGAATATTATTAGGTGCAATGAAATGTGTCCAGAATTAGGATAAATGTGTGTGCCTTTGTCCATTCAGTGCTGGCCATCCTCAAATGGAGGAAAGCTCTTTTAGTAATTAAAACACACACACCATTCTGTAGCCTAGCAAGAAAGCTGGTGATGAGCAGAGACGTCCAGTCCAGGTAGTGTTCTGTGCTAAGATATGCTGTACACAAGTTGGGCTGAACTAACAAAGAGCAGACTGTGCTTTGTCTGCAGATCATCACTGTGGAGAAGCTGCAAGAAGCATCTCGGGATGACGTCAATGAAAAAAGCAAGCATGGACTATAGCGTTAACAAGAGGTTAGGGGAAAAGAAATCAATATTATTAAGCACAGCTACATTTTATATATCAAGAGATTTACTTTAAAGTACTGTAGGTAATGGTGTGATGTGCTAACTACCCGGAGAGCATTTTTTAAACCACCATTTTTAATCAAAACAAGATTTTAAATTATAAGGCATTGGATTCAGTAAGAGATGTTGATTTCTTTTCCCATCACTCCTTGTTCACAATTAATTTGAATATCTTAAATGTGAATTAGAATGTTAATGTTTGAATGACTACATAGCTGAGAATTGGGTTTAGCTTTATTTTCTATAATTTGATGCTCAAATGAAACATTCTGGGCTCTTGTTAAATTCTGAAGCCAGAGGTAGAAATGTGAATTAGTTCAATATTAGGTTAAAGAATAACAGCTGGGATATGAATAGAGAAATGGCTTAGCTTTAAGATTAAATGTTGAAAGGTAATAATAGATGTATTTTAAGATAATTGTAACTTTTGAAAATAATCTGTTAGCCTTAGATGAAGTGAAATAACAAATTTCAAATAATGTCAATCCCAAGACTGTGCATAATTTGAACAATATTCTGTAATTAGAGCAAATGGGAAAGGGAATGTGGAGCTGAACTGTTTTAGTTCATTTAGTTCAAGACTGAATTAAGAAAGGAAATACTTTAAAATGTCCTACAGGAACCTCCACAGAACACAAGTCCTTAACTACGAACCTCCACACCACTTGACTTCCTCTTATCTGTTGTTTGCTCTGCCGCTCCTGGACGTATTCGTGTCCTCTGTAGGAGAACTAAGACATTCGGCTCTTATGAACTTGTAATATCGTAGCAACTAAGGAGGGTGAGGCACAAAACAAGTGCTGGAAATGTGCTGCTCCGGAGATGCTGAGTTTATTACACAAGAACTGAACTGAACAGAACAGAACAGCAATACGACTTCACCAGCCCGCTGTTTAGGGCCGCCAGGCACACCAATAAAACAAGAAAATGTCACTCTTTGTTGTGTCAGTGTTGACGTTTGAGACTTTCTTTCCTTCTCTCTGCTCATCCACACACACACACACAC
>JANRMT010062830.1:1903856-1920932 GCA_026402145.1 Polypterus bichir lapradei
ACCTTAATGGAAAGCCTGCATTAGAAGACCAAGTGATATGAAAGGCTAATTAAGAGTTTCACTTTCTCCCTCTCTCTCAGTTTTCTACAGGGTCCTTTCTATGACACATCAGATGACTCCAAACACAAAGCAGG
This sequence comes from Polypterus bichir lapradei, assembly GCA_026402145.1. Taxonomy (NCBI): domain Eukaryota; kingdom Metazoa; phylum Chordata; class Cladistia; order Polypteriformes; family Polypteridae; genus Polypterus; species Polypterus bichir. The sequence goes on from JANRMT010062830.1 coordinate 1,903,991, forward strand.
TCCTTGTGGAAGTGGTGGTAAGTGAACTCTGCTAATAAGCCTTTCATATCACTTGGTCTTCTAATGCAGGCTTTCCATTAAGGTGGGCAGGGTTCAGCATCTGGTTGGCAAAAGGTTCAAAGGGGGCCAGTGTATACCAGCCAGACCTGAGAGCTGGAGACCTGCAGGTAAAGCCAACGAGAAGGAGTCCACATGGCCGCTCACAGAGTAGCAGAAGGAGAATCCGCTGGCATCACAGAAGGAGTTCTGTTTGGGCTCCAGAGCGCCCCCATAGGTTCAGCAGTGGGAGCAGTGCAGGCCCTTCAATGAGTTAAGGACTTTCCAAGAAACATCCCTGCTCAGGCCTGCAAGCTCACCATCTGAAGCGGTTTGCCAACTCATCTTCTTTAAACAAGTCCATGAAGAATGACGACTATGACCAGTGGAAGGTGTGGCTGTTGGCCATCTGTGGTCCTCCATGTCTTTGACGTTGAGCACCGCTGCTCTAAACGGTGGTTCAGCAGATGTTAGTGACACACAAATGTAAGGCTGGGGTGGCTTTCTGTCTCCGTGCTGCACTGAAACATCAGCTGCCGTTCCCACAACTGAAGAACAAAGATGTTAGTCCAGCTGTCCTCATATAAGGACGGGCTGACAGCGGTCGGTGACCTCAGTCCATGAAGAAAGCCAGGCTCTGTCATGGCCACTCTTACTGGTAACCAGTGGTCCTGCTGGCTCATGTTGCTGCCACTTCAGTGCCTGGACTGCTGGTCTGAGAGCTGATGGGACACACAGAGATGACCGCTACGGGCTTCGACTCGGGCCTTTCGAGTGGTCTTATCATGGACTGGCACAGATAGGGTTTGTCATTTCTTGAACTAAACTTGACGTGAATCATCTGTCGCTTGCTTTGCTCTTCTGCAGGACCCTGATGGGCTCATCGTTCAGCAAGTAACCCTGTTAAACCGTGGCTCGTATCAACTTCATCAAACTGTGAAGTAAGTCACTCGCAGAGACCCTCTGATGTCTTCTGAACAATGTTTCTTTAATCGAAGCCACGGCCTTTGCAATCCTCCATCATTTCTGGTGTAATGGAGCGGATTGTCAGAACTCGGGGCTCGGTCTCTTCTTCCAGTTTGATTCGCACTGAGAACTGATTGGTCCATGAAGCACATGGAGGTGATGTTGGTTACCTGCTCATCCACTCGGGTCAAAAAGATGTGGAAGAAAGTGGGGGGCTTCACGCTCTCCCCCACTGACTCTGTGGCAGCCCACCTTAACATCACATGCAGAGTAGAGTCAGGCATTGAGTAGATAAAGACGCAGTTTCTGCAGTTACATTGTGACGCTCACGCACGTGAAATGACCGTTTTAGAATTTGCGTCTGGCTTTAATGTGTTTGGATGAAGATGTGCGCAGCTTGGGTGTTTCAAACTTCAACGTTAACTCATCACAATTTAAGTGGAAATGTCTGCAATTCGCATATTTTTTAATTTGTATTTTGACTTAAGCTGGCGTGGCATTGCACGACTTCCACTCGGAGGGGATGTCACACTGGATGACGTCAAATTGCACGGTGACCTTCTGGCACGTGGTATTGAAGGGCCCGCCCCCTTTTTCTGACAGCCAATAGCGCGCTGTCATCTTCAGGTTTCTGAGGATGTCCTGCTCTGACATTCCGTGACTCGGAGATTTTCTTGCCTCCATCCCCTGACTTGTGGTTGGTGGTCAAGGTGTTCGCCCCCTTTGCCAGGGCAGTGCTTTGGTGCCACGTGACGTGTGATGCCATGAGCACGACACGTCTTATTCTGGAGTGATGTGAATCTTGTCGTCCATGTTTGGGTAAGAAAAGCAAGGCCACTTTTCAGTGAGTTGTGCTGCTTCTCCTGATTTTCTGGTTTGAGTTTGCTTTACGATTTTGGTTATTTATGATCTTTCCATCCTCCTGGTCGTGACTTTTGCTTTGTTCTTTGACTTTGTTTCATTTCCTGTTTGTTGTCTTGTTTTTGATCTCCGTCGTGTCAATTAGACCACCATACTGATGTGCCACAATCGGGTGGATTTCTATGACAATCAATGGAAACCCCAGACAGGTGACCTCCATTGAACTAGCGATGGGCTACCCCAGTGACGATGTATGGGTGTCACATTGGTGACAGTTATTTTGTGCTTGTTATTCATTTGCAGAGGTTGGTTTTCACTTTGACATCAGGGTCTTTTTTTGGTGGTCAGTGAACTCCACTGTGATTCAGCGTAGAAGAACAATAAAAATGGGAAAACGTCCAGGAGGGCGAGGACTTCTTCAAGGTGCCAAAATGGAATATCCACAGCAGGTGTGACTGTGTAGCTGGGGCAGCGAGGCTGAGGGGAGTCTGCCGCTGTGCAATAAGACCCCCTGTCCTCACAGTAGACGTCACAAGACCACCTGCTCAGTTGAACTCCTTTAGCTCAACTGGGTAACCTAATGCTTACTGACTGGCAGGCCTCGGGTTCTCGATGTGCCCCTCTGTGTGTTGGGAGGTGACACCGGTGACAGGCAGATGATTTTCGTTCTGATTGTGCGCGAGGCACTAACATTGATTTTTCCGTCTGTCTTTCTTTCCAGGGTTGGCATCTGGAAGTTGGTTGCAAAATTTGCAGATATGTCCCGGAAGAACTACACATCTGAGTTTGAAGTGAAGGAATACGGTAAGGTGGTCTCCCCTCTGTAATCTGCAGTGGGCTCACACTCCCTGAAAAACACGTTCTTTCATCTCACAAACACACAACTCTCAGAAGAAAAGGACGAGGACAAAACGGCTGAACGTCCACGAGAGCGAGCCCTCAGCTTGACTTGGATTGTTAGTTTAACGTCATCAAGTAATCTGTTCTGGTGGCACAGGAAGACCGCACAGCATAATTAGAGGAGCACGCTGGGATGGAGGTCTCGGTTCTCCAGCTGCTTCCAGGTGGCACATTTCAAGGGAGAAGGTCCAGAGGCTGGATGACTCAATGGCGTCCACCAAGACAGAAACTGGACGTTAACACCAATGTGATGGAGAGACAGTCTGAGCAGGCCTGTGAGCCGACTTCCTTATCATCTTGGTGAAATGTTTTTTATGGACATGCATGGATGCCACGCCCATTCCGCCTTCTCCTCTTCCTCATTGGCTATATGATGGATCTTTTGCCCGGCCGTGCCGTCAGCTCAGCTCGGCTTCATCTCGGTTTGCAGTCTGTGCCTCCCTTCCTGCACGCTTTATTGTGTTGTGGATTTCATTTTAAATGGACACATTTGACATTCTACCCATCAGTGTTCACTCAGTAGCCCAGAAAGACAAAGTGAATTGATGTCTTCAGAAAGCTTTGGAAATTTATGAAAAGCTAGCAGTGCTACCCGTCGAAGACGACTTCAAATCTAAACCGTAAACCTCCATGAAGTCGGCATTAATGTTTGCAGTACCTCATCTCTTGGAAAGGATTTTGTAATTCACTTATTAATAAAGTGCATGGCAGTTTTCTTTCCAGCAGATGGCGCACTGCACACATTAGCACTGCTTTTATAAATCCCATAGCAGGCGTAGCAACCAGACGGACGCACAGGCACACAGACCCTGATCCATTTATTAAGGGGGATAACTGCACACGCGCTGGTTGCTGTCACCTCATTTTCAGGTGTTGTTCATTAATGTCCAACAAATCCACTTGATAGACTCGTTCAGTGAGGTACAGAAACCAAGCCCTTGTGATGTCGGGTCAGAGCCTCGCTTTTTGCTTCAATTCTATGGCTGAACCACATTGCCGTGGGATCCATTTTCTCTTTTTTTTGGAATAGATGCTTCTACACCCCGTGAGAGTATAAGGAGGGTTAAAGTTTGGGACGAGTGTAGTGGAGACCCAGCATTTATAAAAGCTGGGGGCCAACGTCACCAGGAAGATCATCGCTCAGTGTCCTGAAACGGGCCTGGCGCGGCCGCCCAACAGAGATCTCCATTTAATCCGCTTCTGAGATGGAGACTGCAGGCTCAAAGCTGACCACCAACAACCAGTTCACCACAGTGGAAATCTTCAAACTGAGAGGCTTCATGATGGCAGTCGACAGAAAATCAATTGGTGACGAGGATGGGATTTTCACTATGGATGGGTGGAGTGTAGTGGGTGACGCAGCACAGGGGGCCGACACAGAGAGAGCTCAGCTGATGCCACCAGGAAGAGCACCGCTTAGCGTTCAGAAACTGGTATGGCACAGACATCTCCATTTAGCTTACGCTGTGAAGTCTTCACCTCAGAGCTGGAGATTGCAGGTTCAAAAGTGAGCAGCGACAGTTCACCACAACGCAAACCTTCATACTGAGAAGCTTTGTGGTGTCAGTTCACAGAGTAATGGTGTTTGAAGGGCCTTTAATTTCATGGGATGGCCAGTACGAGGACCTCCCTTAAGATGACTGGTGGTCCTCCAGACCACCGAGTAGCTCTGCTCTTTATTTTCATCTCCAGTGGTCTCGTGTGAGCCCCTGATTTGTTTCCTTTTTTCTCTCCTAGTCCTGCCAAGTTTTGAAGTGAAACTGGAACCCAGCCAGCCATTCTTCTACGTCGATGACAATGAGCTCTCTGTTGACGTCACTGCCACGTAAGTTTCATTTCTCAGCATAGACGCGAGTTTAAGTCACTGCCATACAAGAACGAGAGACGGGAGTTATGATGGAGGAGAGGAGCTGGACGGTTTTGCTAAGCATCCCCTTTCTGTACCCGTGAACCCTTCTTCTAGCTGAGACACGTGCAGTAAATGTCCTCATCGGCCTTCAGTGAAAGCAGACGTTACTGGAAGACTTTGAAAGTGTAAATGACTGAGGTGGTTATTAGAAACAACAATCTGTAACCTGCACAGGGGCTTTAAGGTGAAAATGTTGTGTGGATACGATACTCGAACCTTAGGAAAATGTAGACAGCAACAGGCCATTCAGCCCAGCTAAGTCCATCAGGCCAATCTGCCCGATTTCTATAAAATTACCTCAAGTTGCGCATTAAAGTCCTCTTCTCTACCACACGACTTGGTCACTCATTCCATGTGCCAGTGGTTCTTTGTGTAAAGAAGAACTTTCTAACATTTGTGTGTAATTTGCCCTTAGCAAGTTTCCATGTGTGCCGCTGTGTTGGTTGGCTGAACTCATTTTAAAGCCACTGGACTCGTCGCCTTCATCATTCTCAACCCTTCAATCAGGTCTCCTCATGATCTCCGTTTGTTAAAACTGAAAATATTTCAAACCCTTCAGTCTCTCTTCATAGCTCAGACCTCTGAGTCCTCTGGACGTTCTCCTCTGGACGCTGCACGCCAATGTCATAGGGCTTAAGCAGAAACTCCCGTGATTTGTGCTCTACACGTCAGGGCGCTATACAGTCAAACTCCTTAGTAGTCTTCCTAAACACTTCTGTCCACTGCCTGGATGTTGAGAGAGACCGGTCCATTATGGCTTCCATGTCCTTCTGATTAGACAAACTTTCAAGATTCATTGTGTATTCAGACCTCACATTTTTACTTCCTACATGTCATTCTTTACATTTATTGACATTAAATGTCATTGTCCACAAATCTGCCCAAGCCTGTCTGCTGTAACAATCAAGGAACACTCAATACCCCAGAATGACCAAGTGACAGCAGGATTTTAGACATTCATTAAAGGAAATAAATATCCAGTTGACACCAGTTTTCAGTCCCTTTGCTATGACCCGTCCAATCCTATCGATCAGTGTTGAGATGTCCGGAGTCCACACATGGATCAGAAAGGCGCACACACCTGCCTGTAGAAGGCCCCAGACGTGTACAGAAATGAAGCACACATGAGGTTGAAGGACTTGCCTGAAGAGCCTAAAGAGGGGATTGTGTGGAGAGACGCAGATCTGGTGAAGGCTGCAGCACTGAAGACTCCCAAGAGCTCAGTGGCCTCCAGAATCCTGAAATGAAAGAAGTCTAGATCAACCACGACTCTTCATCCTCAAACTGGCCACGTGGCCAAACTGAGCAATCAGAGCAGAAGGACCTTGGTAAGAGTAGTGACCAAGAAAGTCACTCTGGCTGTGATGAAAGAGACTTCTCTAGAAGGACAACCATCACTGCAGCACTCCACTAATCTGGACCTTATGGCAGAGTGGTCAGACAGAAGCCTCTCCTCAGTAAAGGGAGCCCTTGGCACCTAAGGGACTCTCAGACTGCGAGCTTGAGCTCTGATGAAGCCAAGACATGTCTGGAGGACACTAGGCCCCTCCATTCCAGTGGTGAAGCATGATGGTGGCAGCAACATCAGGGAATGGGAGATAAGTCTTGGTGGAGGTGATGCTGAATGGACCAAAGTACAGAGATACCATTAATGAAAACCTGCTCGGTGTGCTCTTGTCCTCAGACTCCGACAACAGTCCACCTTTCAAGAGGACACAAAGCAAAGACGACACAGGACTGGCTTAGGGGCAACTCGGTGAACATCCTTGAGTTGTCCAGTCAGAGTCGAGGCTTGAACCCAATCGAACATCTCTGGAGAGACCAGAAAATAACGGTCTACTGAGGGTCTCCATCCAAGCTGACAGAGCTCGAGAGGATCCCAGTAGGATCCCAGGTGGGAGAAGCTCAACGTCGTGTCAAACCCAAGAATGGAATGGAATGGCTGTCAGTCCTGAGTAAAGGGTCTGAATGTTTGGGTCAAAGGGATATTTCGCTTTTTATTTTTAATAATTTTGCAAAAAAAAGAGGTCTACAATCCTGACTTTGCTTTGTCATTCTTGGGTATTGAGAGTTCTTGATGAGACAAACAAATGAATTTCAATTTTTTGGCGCAGTGGTAGCACTGCTGCCTCGCAGTTAGGAGACCCTTAAGGGTTCGCTTCCCAGGTCCTCCCTGCGTGGAGTTTGCATGTTCTCCTCCCACAGTCCAAAGACATGCAGGTCAGGTGCATCGCCGATCCTAAATTGTTCCTAGTGTGTGCTTGGTGTGTGCGTGTGGGTGTGTGTGTGTCCTGCAGTGGGTTGGCGCCCTGCCCGGGATTGGTTCCTGCCTTGTGCCCTGTGTTGGCTGGGATTGGCTCCAGCAGACCCCCGTGACCCTGTGTTCGGATTCAATGGGTTGGAAAATGGATGGATGGATGGATGGATGCAGTGGTCTGCAGAGAAATCCCTGCTGGGTGCCCTGAGGCCTGACGTCGCCCGGCAGACACTTTAGAAGGAGTTGTGGCTCATGGCGGATCCTCATCAGCTGTTATGAAGCCTATAAAGTGAATTCATTTCTGAATGTCTCCTTCACCCCAGGGGTGTTCCACGTATCTTCAGAGGTCAGTGAACAAGCGAACAGATGAAACAGAAGTGTGCAAATTCAAGATGGCCGACACGCTGTGTTAGGTGCAAATGCACAGGAGCTCTTTACATTGTGCCTGAAGTGATTTGCCTTCTGTTTGTACTCGCCAGGTACTTTCATGGAAACGAATTCGAAGGATATGCATACGTCCTGTTTGGGCTGTTGGTGGATAACGAGAGGAGAAGCTTCACAGACTCCCTGCAGCGTATTGAAGTACGTAACGAACAAAGTGTTTCTGTAGCAAATGTCAATGCATTTTGTCGTCCGTGGTGTCAGAAGTGGGATGTGAACACACAGCCTGAGGGTTTGAAGTGTAAAGCCCTAACCACTACACCACCCTGCCTGCTTTACTACAGAATTCGAAGGCGTGTGCTCAGTGCGCAGTATTGGATGGTTTTTAAAGTCCTGACTGGATTTCCACTCCTTACTGTCCCGTGTTTGTGCTGATTTCCAGATATTTAGTGTAAAGAGGAGCTGAAGAGATCGCAGAATAAATGAATAGTTTGATTTTACGTAGTGCCCTTGGCCCCAAAAAAGAGAAAGGCAAACTGGACGATGACTGACACCCTAGGAAACCCGCTGGTGGTGTGCTGTGACTGTCACCTCTTATTCTTACTTCCACTTCCCGATGACTACCATAGCACTGAGACCACCCTAACGGACCCCCTCATTGATTCGTTCATTTTGTTGTTGTTGTTTTGTGATTGCTGAGATCGGGTCCAGCTGCCCCACAGCCTGCCCTGAATGAGGACAATGGAGGGGCGGATGGTGTAAGCCGTGCTAAGGGTGATGAACTTTACGTGTGCGTCAGCTCGGCCCTCTGTCACTTTTTTATTTCGCTCTGCTAGCTTTAAACAGTGAAATGTGACAAAGTAAATCAACACAACGGCCGCAGCTCGATGCTCTTCAACTCAGCCACACGTTTGGATCCTTTGTCTTCTACGGTTTCGTCTCAAAGCCAGAATAAGAAGAAGACAAACTTCCCAAAGTATCGCCTGTAAGGGTGCATTTGGCTTTGCTGAAGACGTCTGTCCCAACGGAGATCGGATCGACGGTTTATTTAGTGGACTGTCAGTAGTAATGCTTAACACTCACGACATCACGTGAAAGTGCTGTGGATGTCGGGCTTCGATGGTCACCTGCACACATTTGTTTGCAGATTAAAGATGGAAGAGGAACAGCTCGACTCACAAGACAGCAGATTCTAAGGGTCTTCCGAGACATCAGCCAGCTTATCGATCAGTCGATTTACGTCTCGGCGACCGTCTTGACACCTTCTGGTAAGTGCTGTGACAGTGGCTTCAAGCACCGTCAACTCTAGAGTTTGTCAGGTGCACCTCGGTCAACTTCTTCTCCTTTGGTGTAGGCAGTGACATGGCGGAGGCAGAAATGAGAGGAATTAAGGTCGTCACATCCTACTATAAAGTTCTCTTCACCAGGACACCCAAGTACTTCATGCCAGGATTCCCTTTTGATGTGATGGTAAGATTTGCTTTTCTTTGGAGGCTAAACTGGGTGCGGCTTTGTCCATGGGCTTCTCGAAGGAGTCCTACCAGCTGTAGACTCGCTGCCTGCCTGTGTAACAGAAAGTCATGCTGATGCGGAGCAACAAGGGAATCGGATCATTAAATGTGCACATGCCATTGGCGAGGCCGAATTCTAGTGTAGAAACAGAGCGCTCAGACTGACGGGGGTGCAGGTGTGTGCGGCAGTGCGGCAAGACAGCCCCGGCGGGTTGGTGGGCGAATTGTTGGGGTCCACATTCACATGTAGACATGCATATAGGCCTCACCTCAGGCAACCAACCTTGTACTGTCTGCTGAGGCAGGTAATGAGATATGTGGATGAGAGAAAGAATGAAGTTTAAATGTCAAAACCGAACATCTAAATGGATAGAAGGGGTGGCATACAAGACCAAGGCTGAAAATTGATCAGAAATCAAATTAAACCGGGCGTCACACACAGATTGGAACTGCCTGAGTAAACTTTATATAGTCACACCGATGACGCCATTGTCAGGCTGTCCTAATGCATTCTGAGATGCAACATCATGGAAACGGCTAATGAAAAGCCCACAGCATAGTGACACCTCAAGACAAAATGACGTGAAATAAAAGAAGGTTTTAAAACAGAGGCTCCAAACCAGGAAATAATAAGAGAATTAGATTCCATGGGCAAAAAAAGAACACAAAAAAACAGGACCAAAAACATTTTACAGATCTGAGGGGAAATTCTTAAAAATTAAATAAGACACTCCAAACATAACACAGCAGGCCTCGGCCTACCTGAGCCTAAAATGAGACTCGGGGCACACAGCTCAGAAATACTCCTAGGATATCAAAAAATAGGAAAAGTCTGGTTTGACAATACAACATCTTATATTAGAATAAAAAAGAACAAAATAAGGCAAATGCAAAAAAGGCAATCCTGAGCAAAACTATCCAAATTATAATCAAAGAGCAAAAAACAAAGAAAAAAAAAGTAAGAAAAAGGCAGTAAGCAGAAAGGCAGCGCTAACAAATCACGATCAACAAGAAAGAGCCACAAAGTCAATGAGCCGCCGACGGGACTCTGCACCCCTCACTCAGCCTGCAGTGATAGGCAGTGACGTCAGGGTGGCCCCACCTCTTGAGGGACTTGAAAGGACAATACAAAATACGTAGATACCAAATAAAAAAGAAACAAAACAATATTAACAAAAGTTCTAAAAACACATAGCAAATACTTCATTTGAACGTAAACATAAACCAGGAAAGAAACCCCGGCTAACACACAACGACTCCAAGCCATTCTAGGATTTGAGGAGTCTGCTCTCCGTACGATATCTTTAACAAACAGATATTTTATTCCTTCAATTGAAAGGTTCTGGTAACAAATCCTGATGGATCTCCTGCAAGCAATGTTGATTTGGAAGGTCAACCTGGTAACATTCCTGTAAGAACAAACAGAGATGGAACAGCAAAAATGGTCTTCAATACCGTCCAGAATGGAAGGAATCTCGTTGTGACCGTAAGTATCACATGTGTACATCGATTTTTGAAGATGTCAGGCTAACAAGGTTTCAGATCTTGTGTTATTTACTCCAGAAGGACTCCCATGCCTGTCCATGGGTCCACAGTTCCATTTATAGAACAATCTTTATTTTAAAGGTATATACACCCAATCCACAAAATGTCCTATAAATCATAAAAAGTCCACTTAATCCTGTCCTTTTCACGGCCCTTCTCTAATTTTACTTGTTTCTTATCCCTTCCAATCATTTTTCATTTAATTTCTTTGATTTCAAGGTCCGGTTCAGATTTACCGCCCCCTACTGGTACTAAAATTTTGGAATTTCTTAAGAAAACAATATCTATTATTAAAAAACCTTACTCAGGACACTACAATTGGATTTTTAGACATTCTCATTTAGTTCTACAAGGTATTTATAACAAACAACCCTAGATATGACAAAATTAGGCTTAGACCAACACAAGCATGGGTGAGGACACCCTGGCGATGCCCTGTTTTAGATATGCTAGACGAGGCTTTACCCTGCTGTAATGTTTTCTGAGAACTTGAAATGAGAATCTCTAACTTGACATTTTCTGTCCACAAGGTAAGAACAAAAAACCCTCTGCTTGCTGAGTCTCGCCAGGCTGAAGGGAGAATGGAGGCCGTGCCGTACCAAACGCAGTCAAATTCGAACAATTACCTGCATATCTACATGTCGTCTGCACAAGTATCTGCAGGTACAAATCTCCAGATCAACATGAACATCCAAACCAGCGACATATTAACGCGGGAGACAATCCAATACATTTCCTATTTGGTAAGTAACATTCCTGCATTGGTCCCATGTGGAAGGCTACTGTGAGGAGGCTTTCTGTACAACTCTGTTTTCTCGATATTTTACGGTCAAGATGGCTACACCTCCTTACCTTTTACGTTCGTGCAGATTGCACACCTTGCCATCCCGGTGATGTTTAAGGATTGTTTAATTACAAGCGTATCTGCCTCTTTACTAAGCCTCCCACCATCTTGGTTCATCCTTGACCTTCATGGCTTTTAACAAACAAAAACCTTCCTCCTTTCTAGACACACACGTCTCAGGTAGGTCACCTCAGGCCCAAATCACTGATACAGGTAGCCAGCTGCTGATGGTGTGAAAAGCTCCTTGCCTTGGGATGTGATCAGCATCACAATATGGAATTTCCTTCAAAGCAAAACTCATGTTAGGCCTCCTAAAGCCAGCCATGGCATCGGCCAGAATCCAATGTGGTGTGCCAAGCAGTGGCTCATCTGACTTCGGCCGGGCCCCTAAGGCTACCCGCTGGCTTCAACTAGAGATGGTAAAACAACAAAAATATAAGAAAAACTCTAAAAGAGAAGGGCTAATCGTAAACCCTCAGCTTGTAATTAAGGTTTAACAAAGAATGTTTTATAGGACAAGACAAGGATTTATTGACAAACTAATACAAGGAAAGGCTCAAAAGAGACAAAACAAGAACCAAAGAGTTACCACAAAGGCAATCCAGAGGAGAACAAAATCAGTCCCAAAATTCGAATCCTTAAAACAGTAGCAGGAAGTCACAAAGACAGGAAATCCAACAACAAAGAGCAGAACTTCTTCCCCACAATCCTGCTCTGAATAAGCAGGTTAGGAAGTTGGATGGAGAGATGATGGAGCTGACCTTGAATGTTAAGGTTGTTTCGATCTTACAATGTCTTCTTTAAGACGTGTTTTTTAGGAGGTAATCTAAACCCAAGTGAGCACCTCATTTGATTCTTTTCACAGATAACCAACAAGGGGAGTCTCATCAAAGCTGGCAGGCAGCAGAGGCACAGAGGGCAGTCATTCATTTCAGTGTGGCTGCCCATCGAGCGAGAGATGATCCCGTCTTTCCGCTTTGTGGCTTATTACTACGTGACCACTGGTGGTACAAAAGAAATTGTGTCCGACTCGGTCTGGGTGGACGTGGAGGACTCCTGCATTGGCACCGTAAGTTCTTTGAAGATGTTACTTACCCCATGTGGCTGACAAACATTTTCAATCCCATGATTTCATGGAGAACAGAGACAAGAAGTTCATTGAACGGAAAGCTAGAACACAGTTAACAATATAAAAAAGTCCCCAAAAAATGAACCTTCATCACATTATCCACCCGTCAAGTCATCTAGTCCTATTCTCGCAAAGGGCAAATCACATGTCTTTTTGCTAAAATATTGTCAAATGAATACTGCCAGACAATCAGAGCAGTGCACGTAGAGTTGAAGACCCGCCCCTCACCATCATTCATTGGTCAAGAGTGCTGTCTGCACTTTAAAAGCTCGACTCCATTTGATTGCCAAGAACAACCCCAAAAGCTCTGTTGTACCCAAAAGTTATTTAAGTACAAGCGATGAAGGAAACGTAACACACTGCTGTCCTCCTCTGTTCACACCTGAGCACCACAGGCCAGGTGTCACCAGCTGAAGGTCCAAACACACTTCTTTGGATCCCATGTGAAACACCACCATGGAGGGGCTGATTGGAGATGGGGTGTTTCCCTCACTGATTGACCAATCATGTTTTTTTTTCTTTCTTTGTTTTTTTTTCCATGGGCAGCTTCAAGTAATACCAGGGCGAGGTGGACCAGCTTACGGCCCTCACAAACCCTTTAGTTTCAAAATAAGAGGAGACCCTGGTGCCATGGTGGGGCTGGTGGTTGTGGATAAGGCCATGTTTGCTTTGAACAACAAGAACAAACTGACACAGTCAAAGGTAGGTGGCAACATGGAGCAGGAACTTCACGTCATCCTTGGCTCAGAGGTTGGCCCTGAAGTCACAGTAACCTGGAAGACACTCCTCACCTGCACTGTTGGCTTTACTTCACACACCCTTAATATCTGAGTGTATGGTAGCTTGACCCAGGTGCTGCTCTCATTTAACGTTCCTCCTTCTTCTTCGTCATGCCTTGTCAGTGGCCATCATCATCATATCTGACCTCACTTTAGTGAATCGTTGAAGTGAACACCTCTTTTTCTCAAATATTTGTTAGCCAGCTTGAGTTAAATCTGACTAGCATTACATGTGTCATGGCTATCTATTGTACCACATGACCCATTTGATTGTCAAACGAGGCTAAGATTAGGCTGGGCTTCCCTAAGGAGGCCTCTTCATCTTGATCATCTTCAGCTCAATGCACCAAATGAGAAGACCACTCACACTGAGTGTGACATTGGTATGTTGTGCACATGGCAGCAAGAACTGACCGACTGTTGCTCATCAAAAATGAGAAAACCTCATACTAGTCGTTATCAAAGAGAGACAGGCAGACAGATGGACAGGAATGGCGCTATATAACACAGACAGACAGACTGATAGGAAAGACAATACATGTTTGTTTCCATCATTTCATCCAGGGCCAGGTTGGACCGCCATTCAGGTTGTATTCTTTTGTCACACTCGCTGCACTCTACTTCTAATTTTGCCACAATCAATGCAGAGCTGACTCTTCTGCTTGTCATGGTCCTCTGGTGTTTAACTGCCTGGGTTTACAGATGGACGGACGTATTCCACTACCACAGCTGTCAACCCCATCAGTGACCAGGCTGGAAAGAGTAAACCTACAAGGCCTACAGATGGCAATGGGTCGACGCAGGGTTGGCTGTGCCATAGAGGCAAACTAGACAGTCACCGATGGTGGCAAAATGTTGGGTGGTGGCTTTTTATCTTTGATCAACTCAAAACACCAAGGGGACCACCACCTGGTCTTCAATGAAATACACATAGTGTTCAAAACAGCAATGGGGAGCTCTGGGATAGAAATATGGAAACTGGAGACCCCCCACCCACTCTTCAACTTTATATACCTGTAGCTATGCCTGAAACACTAAGGTTTGGGTGAGACTTCACCTTGGGGTGCAAAAATGCAGAGCCGACCCTGAGTCTACCTAATAAAACATCTGAGAGGAAAACAGGGTCACCTCAGGACTTTAGCGTCACAAAACACCCCTTTTAGGTGACCTGGACGCCAGATTAACCACCACAAACCTTTTTAATATTGATTGACCCTCCTAACTTGTAGTAGTGATGGACATTTAGGATGGTTTTATGGGATGTAAGCAAAGAACACCCTAAATGAAAAGAAAACTCCATGAATATCAGTAGATAGATAGCTAGATAGATAGATATGAAAGGCGCTACATAATAGATATGTAGATGGTATTTCATTTGTCCCAATTTAGTGTTCATAGAATCTTAAGAAATGTTATAATAAACATCATTAACCCCCTCAAATGCACACCAGAACCAATTCTTCTCCTTCTTCTTCTTTTCCTTGTCATTATTCAAATGACATGCCGGGCACCCAGATGAATATTGCTGTACATTGTAGGTCCTCCCGGCCGCCATATAGCTTCTGTCTCACTGGTGTCTCCTCCATCCACATCAAGCAGTGGACGTTCTTGCAGCAGATGCTCTGTTGTCTTTGGACTTGGCTGAATATAAGCGAGCAGTGGCTGTGAGGCGCTATAAAGGCAGTCACTATGGAGGAGCCCCAGTGGCATTTCTTGACGCACTTCTACTGGAGTCCTCCACGCTCGTGTGTCACAGTGAGGATGTGCAGCATTGGTTCATAATGACCATATGCTCAGTCCTCATTCCTACTAGGACAGGATTTTCTGCTCCCCTTTCAGGTGTTTGTATTGGAGTCAGACTATCTTTAGCTTCTTTGCTCTTCCTGATGGGAGTTTTGGCTTTTTAAGAAAGTCAAGGTAGTCACAGAGGTCACAGTGTATATGAAAGCCAGCTTCTCCAGAGAGACGTCATGTTGTGCTATGCCTTTCTCTTTGGCTTTGTCATAACTGCAGTTTTGACATCAAAGTCGCTGAAGGTAGAAGGACGTGAGCTCTTGATGATTGGCTTCTTTCTCATTTCACTCAGATCTGGGATCTCATTGAGAAGAACGACATTGGCTGCACTCCAGGAAGAGGACAAAACAGCATGGGCGTGTTTTCAGATGCTGGCCTCATCTTTGAGTCGAACGTGAACATTGGCACTCCATCTCGGGAAGGTGAGGCCTTGACCTTCAAAGCTTGCATGTTGCAGAAGTAAAGGTAGCGTCACCTGTGACCGGTGGCCTGTATGTGTGGTGGCTTTGTGATGTTTAAGTTTCAATTTGCTTGGAACAGCTCATCCTTCTCATTGATGATGTTTTCATCCAGCGCTTCTATTCTGTCCGAATGTTCTGGTCCAGCAGATAAAACTGGACCAGACCATCTGGGAGTTTCCTGCCCATTTTGAGTTTGTGGCTCTTCAGTTGCGTCCACATAAGTTGGCTTAGAGAGAAGGTCCAAAGGCTGAATGACAAGGCGTGATGACAGACAGCATTAAATGAAACGGGGCGGCAAGCAGCAGGGGGTGCTAGCTGATCTTAAGTCTTCTTAATGAAGTATTTTTATGTAAGTTAATCCCACTAATGGCTGAGCTCCTCCATGTCCTCAATTCGGCTTTCTAAAACAGTGGCCTGCCTGAGATTCTCTGTTGCTGACGTGTCTTGTGTGAAGGCCTGCTCTTCTATTGGGATTCCAGAATTACAGGATACCCGATTTTGTGCTTTTCAGCATCCCTTTTGTGCTGGTCCTAAAAAAAGAATTTACGGCCATGTTTTTAAATAGCAGCAGGCCAACTGGCTGTGACGCAGCTTGTGTGTGTATGCGTGCGTAACATTTACTTCTATTGTCATGTATCGGCTTTCAACTTGTGCACATAACACCCAGAAAAGGCCTTTTAGACACACTTTATTATTGAAGGGGACGATGGTGGAGCCTGCTAAAGGCACACGGCAAACGTAATGAACCTCCTCATTCATTTGACTCCCTCTATCAGTGCTGGCGAGCGCCGATAGATAGAACCACGAGTGCCACGGAGGGGCAACTCAGCTGGGCAGTCGGCTGACTATACTGGCAATTAGGCAGCTGGGAAGGTTTGTGGCACCACAAGATATGAGACTTGTGTGACGCTGCACCCGGCCTGGCATCTGTAAAGCCAAAGTGTGTCTTCCCCGTAATCGAATCAGCTCTAAAATGTGCGAGCGCAGCGTGAGTGATCACCACATATGTTCAGTACTTACGTATGCAGACACGGTGGACCATCATCTCCCTTTGTCTCGTTGCACTTGGCCCTGTACTCCTCATTTCAATCCTCATGCTGGAAATTCTGGGCACTGACCCACCTACTAAGTTGACTCTTTTTGTTTCCACAGATCCCGACTGCCCAGTTCCCCCAAAAAGAAATCGCCGCTCAGTTCCTGGAAGGTCAAGGAGAGGTACGTATGGGGTGACCAGAGCCGGATAAAATCACATTTCTTGATTCTTCAGGCATCACCAATAGCTTTTGAGAGACAGGCAGCCATTTGGGATGTTTTGCAGTTTTTAGAGTCACACTGATTGATATCTGAGAGTCCAGTGGTGAGAACGACCACTCAGTGCTTTATAACTGACTAGCAATACCAGATAGATAGGAAAGGCACTATATGATGGTTAGATAGATACTGTAGATAGGTAGATGTAAAAGACACTATATTATAGATAGATAGATAGAGAGATAGACTGTGGTAGGCTGGCACCCTGCCTGGGGTTTGCTTCCTGCCTTGCGCCCTGTGTTGGCTGGGATTGGCTCC
>JANRMT010062830.1:1947686-1960631 GCA_026402145.1 Polypterus bichir lapradei
AAGGGGAAATTCACATTAACGTGCAAATGCAGACTTTTCTGTAAATGTTAGGATTTATTTTTCAAAAAAGCAGAGAAATGCAAAGAGACACTCATAAGAGCAAAAAGAGGCCCAATGGAGTGGCCCAAGTGCTGTCAGGATCCTCGCAATGTTGGTTCTTTAATGGGAATTCTTCTGGTTCTTGTTTTGATTTTTTTGTATATTTGGGGGGGTTTACTACCCCATGGAATCTTAGGGGTTCAAATAACAAGAAGGAACAACGCCTTATTATTAGGATTAGTGCCAGATAGGAAGAGATTAAAAATGATGTGCTTAAGGCGTATTGAACAATGAGCGTTCATAATTTGGATGCATTGCTTAAAGTGTGCTCGATGTGTCTCCTTAGAAATCCATTGAAGCTGGAGGTCCTCGTGCTTCAATGGACGTGTCCGTCCACAGCCAATAAGCAAGCCGCAGATTTACTTCAGTCACGTGCCCCGGCGTCGTGACGCCCGTGTTAAAGACCCCACTTTATTTCGGTGGATAGCCCAGAGTAGCTTGCCTGGCTCTGACAAAGCCAATGACGTATCATTTCACTTGTCACAATGGAGAGCAGATGCACATTCCCAATGGGAGGGAAGGGCAGCAAAGGGGCCAGGGCTTGAAACCCTGCAGCCACACTTTTGTGATTTGCTCTCCACTACAGGTATCACGGTGAAAGAGATGCCACAATGTCCATTCTTGACGTCTCCATGCTGACAGGCTTCATTGCTGACCAAACCGACCTCCAAAAGGTAGCTTCAGGTACATCTGTAGTGTGGTTTTCCCATATGAATGAAAATATTTGTCATTTAAATGAGGCACTTGGTTCTGTTTTGAACTTTACAGTTGGCATCTGCAGTGGACAGAAACATTCAGAAGGTGGAGGTGGACAAGGTCCTTTCTAACAAAGCATCTCTTATCCTGTACCTGGATAAGGTAACTCCTGTGTGTGTCTCTAACTTGATTCTTCATCTCCAACATCTCCACAGCACAAACGTTGTTTGCCAGGCCCAGGTTTATCCTGCCCTCCCTGTCCTCAAATGTCATCAACAGGACTCACATGGAAATCCCTGATAGCTATTTGAGCGCCATGACTTCTCCCTTAGCCTATCTGGCTGAGCGTCCGGCTTCTTGTCCTGTGACTTTGACACTTGGAACGCATATGGCAGATGCTTGCGCCTTTTCAGCTGACAGATTTTATGTCTAAGTTTCCAAGCATTACCTTTGAATGTTTGTGTTTGCAGCTCCCAGCAGCCTTCTGACTTCCATGGAAGTAAACCTTGAGCTTTTATGATAATGACATATTAAGAGAAACCTCAAAATGTCACTCAAAAGAAAAGCCAGATGTGTGCTTCTATGGCCCACCATGCGTTGAGGGTCCCTGACTCAAAGGCAGATTTAGAGTCTCCAACATCTCCTGCATTTCTACTCAGTGTCTCCTTTATTTAATGCATCCATCTACTAAGGTGGATATCATGCATTACAGACTTTCCAGTAACAGCTCTGCTTCTTCACAGGTGTCAAACAAGCACTCGGAAGTCATCTCCATTAAAGTCCATGAGATGTTTAAGGTGGGCTCCATTCAGCCAGCTGCAGTTACCATCTACGAGTACTACGAATCAGGTGAGGGAGCTGAGAGACAGAAAGTCAAGGGCTGGTAGCACCACTTAAAAAACAGAAGACCCCAGCTAAGATAATCCATGTCTTCTACCTCACCAACTCAAGAGCAGCTAAAACAATTCTTCATCAGCACAGCTCTTTAGTTTGGATGACATCTTTTGTTTAGGACAATTGAAAGCACACCATGTGAGGGAGTCACCAGCTCAGCTACTCAATCATCACACGGGCTTACATGGTGTACTGAGTTGCCAGCTGCCCAGGCCCGATGTTCTCGTCAGCAAAATGTGAGAACCTACAACATTCAAAGCTAATTGGTAAACATCACTTTGTTTGCATTGAAGCCAACACTTGCAAGTGGCGTGTGCCCATTTTATGTACGCCTTGGTGAGTTGAGGCACCAGTGGGCAGACACGACAAAGGGTGTCTCAATGTGCACAACTGAAGATTGTAAATAGCAAAGCAAATCATCTCAACTTCTGGAGAAAGCCCAGAGGATTACATGGAGAAGAAGCAGAATCCAGAGAGGGATGTCCAGATGAGTTCTGTCCCCGGAGAACTTCACTTAATGAGGGTCCGTCACACAGAAACCTCCACGAGCTTCAACAGCAGCTTGAGGAGCCGATCATTTACGTTTTAGAGGAGAATGTTCAGATAGATAGATCTTTAAGGGCACAGTCACAGCTTTAGCAGCCTCGAGCCCAGAAAACGGGGGGATGCAATGTCTGCCCAAGTTTTGTGCTCATTTGATGAGCTCAAGTTCACAGTCCAACTCAATTTATTTTTAAACTAGCTAAATACCGGCGCTTCGCAGTGGAGAAGGAGTGTGCTCAAGAAGTTATGAAAAAGAAAGGGAAACATTGGAGGCGAGGAATAAATCGAGTCTCCCCTGAGCCAATGCCAGTGAAGACAGTCGCCTCAATGAGGTCCTTGTGCAGAGATCTGATCTGAAGCCTGGTGCCGTTACAAAGTTTGGCTGCTTGTAAGTTTCATAGTCACACCATTGGTACGCCGACCTTCAAAAGTAGAGGATTAAGAGTGTGAAGAAACGAAATGAAGAGGCAGGAGTCACCGGTAGGAAGACGTGAAGCGAGGCCAACAATAACAGGCTTGAAGCGGTGGAGTAAAGAAGAAGGGAGCAGTGAGCACGACGAACAGCAGAGGAGAGTAAGGAAGCGAGTGAGGAGGCACGTGATGTCGTTAATGTATATCGGCAGGGAGCCAACCACGTGGTAGGAAGCGGAACTTGGGGGCGGTCCTTGTGCGTCTCTGCCGTGAAATAAATCCTCTGTTAGCGGAAATAAGGAAAGAAACCACCAAAAGGAGCGCTCAGTTCTGAAAATTCCTTATGGCATAATGGTGAGAACCGCCAAAAACAAGACATTCTTTTCAAAAGTTCATTACGGGGCACTTAACGTTTGTAAGTACAGTGTGAAGGATGATCATGGGAATTTGGGCTTCCTACATATATTGGAAGTCACAGAAATAGTGAGGAGGGGTTTCCCTATCTATCTATACAGTTTAGGGGGTACACCCGTTTCCCAAATTGGGTGTTGCAATAGGACATGAAACACACCTAATGTTTGTAAGTACACTGCAAGGATTAGGGTTAGGGTTCTGCTTCCCACCGCTATGGAAAGTAGGAGAATTCGTGAGGAGTCCGTGAGGGCTTTGCCTTTTATATGTAGAGATTGCACTCGGATTGGATGCTTAGATTTAGAAACGCACGGCAGTAACAGGAAAACCATCTCTTGATTTTTCTTTGTAGATAACCGCTGCCAGAAATTCTATAATCCGGAGGACAAAAGTGGGCTTCTTAGCAAAATCTGCTACGGAGATGAATGCAGGTGTGCAGAAGGTAATACTTCACTTCCAAAAGACCTACGTGGCTGGCACGGTGTGCAGCGCTTGAAGTGGAACCCAATTACTGGTGGCGCTCTTCTTATGGCAGTTCATCGATGTTCAGTTTTCCTCCCAAGAAGTTTCACAAAAACATGCAGATGGTCACCAGCAGTGCGCAGCCATGAGTCCCGGGCCACTCCAAGCACTGATCATGGAGTAAAGTCGGATTAAAAGTGTCATTGTGCTCACATTCACTTTGATTACCAGAGGCAGCTGTAAAGCAGACAGAGTGACCTAAACTGGCACTGGGCACCCACGGGCACAGATTCGGATGAGTTCCAATATGTCATTTTACAGAAATTGATGTCCAGATGCTGCAGTGGACTGGCGCCCTACCTAGGGTTTGTTTCCTGCCTTGCGCTCTGTGTTGGCTGGGATTGGCTCCAGCAGACCCCTGTGACCCTGTAGTTAGGATATAGCAGGTTGAATAATAGATGGATGGATGGATGGATGGATGATGTCCAGATGATGTAATGGGCTGGTGCAGTCTTCTTGTTCCATGCTGGATGGATGGAGTCTGTTAGGCTGGACATTCATCTGTTAGCAGTGATGGCACCCAATGCCTCTGGAGTATGGTATCTGGAAGTGGAGAAGCATTTAGAGGTGGCGGTGGCTGACCTGCTGTTAGGGTCTTCATGTGGTTCAACACTCTAAAGCCCATCATTAGAATTGTCTCTAATTCTGTATAAATAAGACCTAAACTGTTATCAGACATTCACGCAAGTCCTAAAACAACTGAAAGAGAACCCAAAAAAACAAAAACCTTCATCCTGTCCACGTATTTATTGAGGAAAATGATCCAAAGTTACGTATTTGTGTGTGAAGAAGTCTGTGAACGTTTGCTTTCAGTAAGTGGTGAGACCCCCTTGTGCAGCACTGACTTCATCTCAACATTTCCAGTGAGCGTTCATCTCAGCCCATTGCTCCTCTCAGAACTGCTCAGAACTCCGGGACGTCGGTGGGCTTCCTTGCATTAACTGTTCGCTTCAGGTCCTTCCACAGGATTTCTACAGCATTAAGGTCATTAATGGCTGACTGTATGAGTTTAGGCTCGTTGACCTGCTCAGTTACACACAATTCGCAGATGGATGTCCTGACCTTTTCCTGTAGAATTTGCTGGGACATTTCAAGATTCATAATTCCATCAACAATTGCAAGCCATCCTGGTCCAGTCAAAACGTGATAATGTCATCAGCATGGTTCATGGATGGGATAAGGTTCATCAGCTGGAATGCAGTGCTTGCTTTTCGCCAAACATAACGCTTGTCCTTCAAGTCATAAAGTTCTCCTTGAGACCACTCGACCTCACAACACTTTAAATAGCCTTCTGACTCATCTGTGTGATCTTTAGAAAACTTTAGAAGGGCCGGAATGTTCTTTTTGGAACCCACCATGACTTTGCATCCTCCTGGAATGTCACACAGTGTTGCTGTTGGAGTGATCTTTGTTGGTCGACCACTCCTGAGGAGGGTCCATCATAATGGTGCTGAGTACCTCGTCTTCCTGCCGGTGGATTGCTGCAATCCAAACTCTTTAGAAATGGGGTTGTCAGCTTTTCCATTCTTGTGAACATCAGTAAGTTTCTCTCTAAGGTCCTCAGACATGACACACTTCTTCAAACACGTTTCGTGAAGGTCAGACATTGATAGTGAAGACCCCGCTCTTTAAATAGAGCAGAAGTCCTCCCCACACTCCCACACTCACACCTGATTGTCATCTCATCAACTGAAACACCTGACTCAACCGAGCTGAGAATCCCTGAGGTCTAAGGACTTCTTCACACACAAATACGTAACACTGGACCATTCTTTACAATCAATGAATGAGCGAGTGTATGGTTTTGGGCCGTTTCTTGAACTGGGGTCACTTTATCTGCTGTAAGAGTCTGCTCACGTCTGATGGTGTATCTTGCAGAAATAGAGAAAATCCTAAAGGGTTCACAAATTGTCTACACCACTGCAGAGGAGGTCCTGTCTTCTGCACATCCCAGCTGGAGTTCCAGGTCGAGGTCGCTTTGCCAGGATGAGTGCCGAAATGCCCAAGGAGTGCTGAGAGCAACAAACATGGCAGCACTTGACAGTGGCATGAGGTGTTCTGCCCAGAGTTTGGAGGGGGGCCTACAGGATTAGAGTGGAATGTGATGTTTGGGAACGGCTGAGGTCCTCCAACCTGGCAACAGAACTCTGGTGTGGATGTGCGCCTGCGGCTACACAGTGAGCTGCTCCTCTTTTATTACGATATTGGGGAATGCCGAATTCCAGATCATGGCAGAAAGTGCTCAGGAACTGAACTTATGTTGATGATCTGAGAGCAGAGATGAAAGACAAGAGGTCATTATGTCATTTGTGGGCAAGCAGGAAAAGTGCCATCTCCTGTTTGAGATGAAATCCACGGGAGAAAAGGCCCAGGCTGAGGAGCCAGCTTGCTGTTCCTAACACGATTGCTGCTTGTTATACGAGGGCAACCCCAACAGTAAGGTCTCCAAAGCGCTGGGGACGTAGAGAAACTGTTCGTACGGCTGTTGGCCACACTGTTGTGATTGGTGCTTCCTTCACTCCCAAACAAGCATGCGCGGCTTCGCTGGGATGCCCAATCTTGGCTTGGCAGCCTTTGAAAATGGAGCTCCCGTTGAAGGCTGCCGCCAAGTGCGAAGTTTGCACAGTTATTCGATTTTTGAACGCAAAAGGCGTTAAACCGGTTGAAATTCATCGCCAATTGACAGAAGTGTATGGACAGTCGTGCATGGATGTCAAAAACGTTCGCAAGTGGTGCAGTGGCGTAGCGTGGGTGTCAGCCGCCCCCTTATTTAGGTATTTCAATTTAAAAGACTAAAATATACAGTAATTCTTTGCAGTCCCCTAAAAGTGCTGCCCGGGGCGGGTCGCCCCTGCTGCCCCCACTACGCTGCGCCACTGAAGTGATGTAGAGAGCTTACAGCCGGTCGTACTGAAATTCACGACAAACAAAGGACGTTTGTCCAGAAGGCGATTCTGCTCCGACGAAGAGGTGAAAGATGAAGGACATGGCGGCGAGCTGGTATGACACGGGCATTCTAAAACTGCCACAGCGTCTACAAAAAGGCATCGACCGAAATGGCGATTATGTAGAAAAATAAATAATTCTTCACCCTTTAAAATGATGTCAATATTATAGAAAAGAAACGGTTGTTTGTATTTCTAAACAAATCGGAGACCTTCCTTTTGGGTTTGCCCTCATATCTGTGTACTTTAATCATGACGGTCATGACAGTCTGTAGTTAGGATGTAGCGGGTTGGATGATGGATGATGGGTGGCAGTCTTCACGTCCTGTAAGCTGGCACACCTCGTCACAGGTCACGACCTCTCATCCAGCACAGGTAGGCCCACCAGTGAGCCCAGTGACGTGCTGTGTGTGTCTGTCTCCATCCTCCCAGCGCTCACCAGGCCTCACTTGACTGTCTCTCATCCCAGCCTCTTCTCAACTTCTTGTTTTTCTCGTAGAGCACTGCAGCCTGGTGGAGCACAACGAGGCGGTGCTGAAGAAGGAGGACAGGCTGACTGTGGTCTGCGCGGCCGGAGTCCATTGGGGTAAACGTGTTGTAGTCCTGCTACTGCTGCTTCTTCTCTGTGCACACATCACTTGTCTGTCTGTTATTTTTTAAGATGTCTCCTTCTAATGACCATGTGACCCTTTCTTATGTTCCACATGTGGGCAGCACAGGCCATGGCAGCGCCAGACAAAGCGTCTTCCCATCTCATTCTCTCATTTCATGGACATTTAGTGTCCTCTTACGATGTCCCATTCATCAGTCAGACTTTGTGACTTTTCTACATTTCTCCAAATGAATGGAGAGCAAAAAGAAAAACAATTGTATAGCTTGTGAAACATTGTGCCCATGTCATCAGCCCGGGCGACCAAAGGAAAACCAAATGCTGACAGCAGCTGCGCCCGTTGGTGGAGCGGCTTATTGGCTGAGCCTGTTCCCTTGAGTCAGGTGATTATGACCCGTAACCTTCACTAGTGGAGCTGAGGGGCACCTACGGGAATGGGTGCCCCCCTGCCTGGCCTTGGAGCTTTGCTGTGCGGTCACTCGTGTTCTTGTGTATTGTCACAGTGGAATGCGATCATAGGGGACTTGCTGCTCAGGCGACGTTTATACAAGAGCAGGAGAAGACGAGCAAATGACGACACATTAACAGAATATCAAATCACTTCAAAGAACACGTCAGGGTGACCCCAGGTGGAGCTCACAAGTGTCGACCCGTCCACCAAATGTGTGGAACAAAAGAAAGAGCAACTGCTCAATAACGAGACGACGAGACTGGCAGGAGCGACCTGAGGAGATGTCTGTGGCTGGGCTGGAGGGGCACCAAAACTCCCAATGAGTGCCCACTGAGGAGAACCTAATAATACAAATAATGCAGGAGTCAGTTTAGCACATCGCATACAAGGAACACAAAAAGTTAAATGCTGATTAGTATACAGTATATTGTGACAGAAAGAGACACCACACATCACAAAGGTTTGGGGCAGCCACCACCATGATATGATACTGGCTGCAAAAGGAAAAAGCGAGTTATGTTTACAAGACAGAACTGTCCTCTGAAGACTTGAGGAAGTGATGTCATCCTCGGGCCCAAGACAGGAAGTGATGTCGTCCTTGGGAGCTGGGACAGGAAGTGATGTCGTCCTCAGAGCAGGGACAGGAAGTGACGTGCTCTGAGCTGAGGCACCGACTCCTGGCGAGTTTTCCCAGAAAAGGTCTACAGGAGACTCAGAAAGAGAGTCAGTGCCCCCCGCTGCCCCCTGGGCGGATGTGTTGCTATAATTCTCTAAGCCCTTCAGCTGCCTCCTATTTGCACGTGTGTGACAATATACTGTATATATATATATACATATAAAAAGATAAAAACAGATCCTAAGATGCTATTATCATCATCATAAACTACTCTGACATATTTCATTCATGCGTTTTATAAACAAATGACGATGGCAACTCCCTTAGCGCCTGTAAAACATCTTCAGCCCCTTGGAACTTTTCACAAACAGCACCGAATCACAGAGGATGTCATTTGGTTTTTTTGGATCCACAGAAAATGAGGCGTCAACGTCAAAGTGAAAACAGATCTCTGCAAAGTGCTCTAAAGTAATTCTAAATATAAAATGCAATTCCATTTTTTATAGGCAACTTTTCACTTTTAAGGGCAAGTGTCTGTGTGTCTGTCTGTGTGTCCACCTGGTTTTTGTGACACTGCAATCCAACAGACGGTGCATCACAAACATTAGCTCTACTTTTATGATTCCAGTGCCAGAAGACGTGTAACATCAACACGGCACAACACGCGTTAATGCTGAGGTCTACGCTGATTACTCTGATTGTAACCCGTGGCACAGCCAGTTATACATACAGTATAAGGTTATTGTAACCTCAATGTTGGTCTTCCTCAGAACCTTATGATCTGATATGCTGAAATTATGGATACTATGGAAATTTTAAAAATTGGGGGTAGTGGTGACCTCAGCAAATTGACCTGCGTTTGTGAGTTCATTATGGAAAAGTCCTCAGCAAACAAAGAAAAAGGGGGCAGTGACATGTGCTGAGTGTTAAGCAGATCGCAGAGGTTGAATACAAGTCGCAAAACACCATAAAAACAGAAAGAAGAAGAAGAGCAGTGCTATCTGCAGAATGCAAAAAATGACAAGAATGAGGAAATGCATGTAGCCTGACGGCCTCGTGTTTTATTAGGCAAAGCGGAGTTGTATCTTTTCTAGCACTTTTCAAATTGACCTTAAAATAACTTATACCACAATATAAGGCAAGCGACACAGCAACACTGGTTACAAAAACAGGAAAAGAAATGACAAAGAAAACACATGACAAGTGTCCATTCTGACCTCCGCTTCCTTTTCTCCCCACAGCATACCACGCTCGACTCTTGGAAGTCACGGAAAAGTCCAACTATGTTTTATACAACATGGAAATTGTGAAGGTTATCCTTGAAGGTGATTTAAAGTGTTTCTTGGTGTCTTCTAAATTAGCCAGAAATGAATAATTGTTTGAATATTCCAGTCAAATATCCCAGAATCCACATGCATGTTTGTACCCTATGTGCTGTTTTGTATGGAGTGGGCTTACAGGGTAACACATCACCAAGGCAGAGAAAGATGAAATGAAAGATGAACAGATGAGGCACCATATGATAGATAGATAGATAGATAGATAGATAGATAGATAGATGAAAGGTGCTATATAACAGATAGATAGATAGAGTGAAAGGCGCTATATAACAGATAGATAGATAGATAGATAGAGTGAAAGGTGCTATATAACAGATAGATAGATAGATAGATGAAAGACACTCTAGGAAAGGGGAGATGCCACCCTTTATGAATTGTCCTGAACGCTCCGATTTCGTGAGTCTTGAAGGCGCTCAGAGACGCTGAGATGGTGACAGCCTTTGTTTGTGTGGCTTCTCTTTCAGGAAACTTGGAGCGGCCTGAAGGACAGAAGAGACGTTTCTTCTCTCCAGGTTCCTGCAAGAAAACCTTGAATCTTGAAGCAAATAAAGATTACGTGATAGCAGGAAATATGGAGGACTGGTGGCATTCGTCCAGCGAGTAAGTTTCACGCACCAAAGCAGTTTTTTGTCTGATTGCCCAAGGAGCCTAAGTTCTGTTGAAGTGGGTCGTATCACTTTTGGGGCTCTTGTGCCTGGCATTAAAGCCCCCTTGTCACGTAGTCTCGCTGTCGCCACTGATGGTTGAGTTTGTGGGTGTTAAGAGTAGAGTCATTGGGGGGTCCCGTTCCAAATGTAACGATGTCAGTGAGAAGTGTGAAGGGCGAGGTGGCCCATGTAATTGGCTTTTTTTAATGAACACTTACCTGGTCTATGAAGACCCCCGTTATCTCATTATGGCCCGCTTTGTCTGTCCCCTGCAGGATTTATTACGTCATTAGCTCAGACACGTGGATTGAGTGGTGGCCATCAGCCCAGGACTGCCAGGACCACAGATACACGAAGACCTGCGAAGACATTAAGATTTTAGTCAATGGCCTCGCCGCCAGATGCCAATCTTAAGCCGTCTTCTTCAAGCGCGCCACACGTTTTGAATCTCTGATGATTTTCCTGCTTGGCTCATTTCAGGTGGACCTGGGCTTCCATCTTCATTTCCACACTAAGCCTGGGTTTCCTTCTTTTTATTTTCCTTTGTGTGTTTCCCCTGCGCTTCATTTAGGGGTCCTGGTGAGGCTGATGGGTTGAACTTCACCAGGTTTCTTTTGTTTGTGAGAAGTCATCAGTGACGCTTCATGCATTCAACCATAAACTGGGAGGTCAAAGAAAAGGCTTGAATTTTAAGGAGACCCGCCATTTAAAAGATGAGGAACCATCTGCCCTCGCACAGAGTCCCGCCTTCATGACATCAGAGGCTGAGTCTAAAGCTGATTGGCTGAAGGTGAATGACAGTCCTGGAAGGGCAGCAGTAGAAAGGCCCGCCCCCTTCCTTAGCGCGGCCACCAGAGGGAGCTGTGAGGATGGCCCTGAACTCGGCTCTTCACTGCGACTGAGTCGGACTCCGTCAGGTTTTATCGACAGGATTTACGTGTTCGGCCAGCGTTACGCCGCCTGACTTTGACCCAAGGTGTGCCCAGCAGGTTTTAAAGTCCATTTTAAAGCATTTCAGAGTTTCATCCTCCCGCCTTTCTTCTGGATTCAGTGCTTGGGCTTTGCTTTTGGCCTTTTCTGTAGGAGATCTTCAGTTACGTGTAAACTCTGTGTTAGATTTCTCGTTTTCTTCTTATTTTCTCCTGCTTTTGTTCAATGTGTTATATTGTGATCACATCTTGATTGTTTAATTGTTTTTCTGTTTTCTTTATTAAACAAATAAAATCAAATATCCATTTGTGGCTTTGAGCTCCTGAGGCTCCTGGTCTGTTGCTGTGACTCAAAACTCGCAACACGCTTGCTGACGGCTCCGCTTTGTGCTCTCAGCTCCTGCTCCTTTGGATTCTTCATTCATCATCTTGTCATCCTAATACTAAATCAGGCACCTCGTGACAACGTCGCCCTCTTTACCGTGGAGGTTATTGTTTCACCAGCTGTCTAAGTCTCAGGATTAGCAGTGCAGGGCACCAAGCAATACATCTGTCTCTGTTTGATGCCATTTGGTATGGGATTCATGATGCGCCATCTGTTGGAATGACACATGCAATGCATTTTACTATTAAAAGTGTTTGTGATGTGCCATCTGCTGGACACCAGCGTGAGAGATTTATGAATTTATGAATATTCTTATGAGTGTGAAAGCTGCATGATGTAGAAAACGGATGCATTCAAATTACGGTGCTGGAGAAAGCTGCTCCACATAGCATTAGGACAATTTAGACGAGAACGGGCCATTCAGTCCAACAAAGCGCGCCAGTCCCGTCCATTTAATCGGCGGTTCTCAACCTGTGGGGCCCTAGGGGGGCGCGAAGATGTGAAAAAAAGAAAAGAAGAATCGAAAATAGGAACAATACATCTATTAAAACTAAAACAAATGAACTTAAAATACATTCTGATACTAGAAAAATAAATCTAGAGTTAGATAAATGGCGATAAAAGTTAAGTAGGTATAATAAAACGTGTAGTGGTGTATCGGCAAAAAGCAAAAAATATAGGAATACATTTTATTAGGGTGTCAAAAAGACATTAGGGGGGCACAAATAAAAACTGTTATGAAAACTCGGGTCGCAAAAACTTAAAGGTTGAGAAACGCTGAATGAATTCTTCTAAAATCACATCAAGTCGAGTCAACCAGGGATGGTAAGAGAAGTTCTGGAGCAGAAACATCACTGGCAGCAAAGACTGGCACTGGAAATACAAACCAATTCTATGGAAAAAGGAAACGACGCCAACAAAGAACACGCATGACGGGCGCCATTGAGACCAACACGGGGAGGAACGCCAAAGATCTGAAAGGAGACGGATGGGGAGGTTTGGAGGGAGCAGAGGCCTGAAGTCACACGAGCGTATCTGCTCTGCATGTCTCTGTCTGTCTCTGTGTGTGTCACTGTGTGTGTGTGTGTGTGTGTGTCTGTCTCTCTGTCTGTCTGTGTCTCTGTCTGTGTCTGCATGTGTCTGTCTGTCACTGTGTGTGTCTCTCTGTCTCACTGTGTCTGTGTGTGTGTGTCTGTCTGTCTGTCACTGTGTGTGTGTGTCTTTGTGTGTGTGTGTGTGTCTGTGTGTCTGTCTCTCCGTCTGTCTGTGTCTCTGTCTGTGTCTGTGTGTGTGTGTCACTGTGTCTGTGTGTGTGTCTCTCCGCGTGTCTCTGTCTGTCTGTGTCTGTCTGTGTCTGTGTGTGTGTCACTGTGTGTGTCTGTGTGTGTGTGTGTGTCTCTGTCTGTCACTGTGTGTGTGTGTCTGTCTGTCTGTCTGTGTCTCTGT
>JANRMT010062830.1:1970940-1981582 GCA_026402145.1 Polypterus bichir lapradei
ATCTATCTATCTATCTATCTATCTATCTATCATATAGTGCCTTTCACATCTATCTATCTATCTATTATATAGTGCCTTTCACATCTATCTATCTATCTATCTATCTATCTATCATATAGTGCCTTTCACATCTATCTATCTATCTATTATATAGTGCCTTTCACATCTATCTATCTATCTATCTATCTATCTATCATATAGTGCCTTTCACATCTATCTATCTATCTATTATATAGTGCCTTCACATCTATCTATCTATCTATCTATCTATCTATCTATCTATCTATCTATCTATCTATCTATCTATCTATCTATCTATTATATAGTGCCTTTCACATCTATCTATCTATCTATCTATCTATCATCTTTTCTTAGATTTATTCTCCAATATGTAATGACATGAGTAAACTTTACGTAGACTCGGTCTCAGACTTGTCTGCACTCCAAATGATTTCGCTGCCTTTGTCTTTACAGTGCTGGCATCTGGAAGATTGTAGCCAAATTTGAAGTGACACCACAGGAGAATTACACATCTGAATTTGAAGTCAAGGAGTATGGTAAGGTGGTCTCCCCCCACCCCATGTATCTTGAGGTGGTCACTGAATGCTTCCTGAAGAATAAGTTCTTTTATCTCGCAGTCGAACCCTAACCCAAGCACACATCGGAAGAGAAGGGAGAGCACAAACTACACATGAATGTAATCCTAGTCTTGATTTATTAGGCTGTTTGAACTTCTTGAAGAAATCTGCTTTGATGGCACAGGACGGCCGCACATCATAAGTAGAGTCTCAGATGCGGAGGGGACCCGAGCAAGTTGGTTAGCTGGGTGGAGGTCTTGGCTGTGCAACGGCTTTCTGGTTGCACGTTTCAAGGAAAAGATGAGATCCAAAGGCTGGATGACTTGATGACGTCCACAAAGGCAGCACTCGGACATTAAAGCCAATGTGTTAGGGAGACGATCTGAGTGAAGTCAGTGAGCCAACTCCCTTATCGCCCAGTTCACTTAGCCAGCGAGTTCTAGAACTCCATGACATCCTCCACACTCACACTCACACTCACACACTCACTCACACTCACACTCACACACACCCACGTATTCTGTCAGTGAGTGGTTGGCCATTTGAGGGATTTCGTGCCCGTTTTGCTCACAGGGTGGTCTCTGGGTGTTCACAGTTACTCTGCGGCTCATGCAGCACTTACTCCAAGTTACAAATTCAAATTCTTGTGTACGTATGCAGATAAGTGTAAGTCACATTTAAGAGTAAACAGAGTAGAAAGTCACATGTGTAACGATATAAAGCATGAGCACGGGGATGTGTTCACTACTGACTTTATTTTGTAACATTACACCAGCTCTCTTAGATTATATGCAGATAACTCCGCTTCATAAAATATAAAGAAGAATAAAATAAAAAGAAAGGGCTGATGTCGCGTGTCTCGATGTACATCTCTGTGTGTTCATCACACACTGTTTGATTTATTAAAACTCTTAATAGAAAATGTGACAGGCTTTAAATCATTTGGATGACATCCTTGGTATAAGAAGCTTAACATTGCAGACTAACAAGCCATAAAATGAAATAAGGTGCGAGACTGGCAAGGATTGGTTTCTAATTAAGCAATTGGGTTGGAATGAAAACGGCCCTCCAGGACCGACATTGCCCACCCCTGCCCTGGAACATGAAGAAGGAATAAATGTTTGTTGTTGGTTAGTTGCACACAGACTGGCATTTTACTTTACTTTTGCCCGCTGACCTTGGCCCCTCGCCCACCACTTTTTGCAAGCAGCCCATCACAGTGGGGCCAAGTGGTAGCCCAGCCAAGGCTCCTGGAGCTCTGAAGTCACAGTCATGACAATAATATCATGAAATGTGCCAGTCTGCATGCCAGGTGGTACTGTAGCGGACAGACCACAGGTACATTGCAGGTTAATTTTTGAGAAAGTCAGAATTGAGAGGTTTCATGGTGACAGCCTGTTTAACAAAGAGTGTTTGTTGATTGTGCTCCCGGAGAGACGACCTGGGCTCCATGTTGGTTAGATGCCAGTCATCAGTCAGTCATCATCCAGCATGTTATATCCTAACTACAGGGTCACGGGGGACTGCTGGAGCCAATCCCAGCCAACACAGGGTGCAAGGCAGGAAACAAACCCTGGGCGGGGCGCCAGCCCACCACAGGGCACACACACCCACAATTTAGGATGGGCAATGCCCCTAACCGGCATGTCATTGGACTGTGGGAGGAGAACATGCCAACTCCAAGCAGGGAGGACACAGGAAGCGAACGCAGACGGGTCTCCTAACTGCGAGGCAACAGTGCCACCCACTGCGCCACCGTGCCGCCCTTTGTTAGATGTGTACGTAAGAAACTTTAGCTAAAGTGTGAGTCTGACTAAAAGCAGTGCAGCGCTACTCCGTGATATTCCAACAAACGCATTAACATGCATGGAGGATTTGCTTTGTAACTGTCACTTGATAAGTTGTCACCCCATTTTAAAAACGTTTTTCTTTTACCGTCAGCTTTCATTCACTGGAAATGCACCATTTTGACACTCCCAGTTCAACTGGGTACAGAAACTGTTGGACTGTGTGTGTCATGCGGTCCTCCCTGAGCGGGCAACAGTATTCTGGGTGACTGGCACTGAGGGCTGGGGAGGCTTTAATCAGTGTGGCTGCTGTCACACATGAAGCCACAAGTGGAGCTGAAAGAGGTGGCTCCCAGTATAGCCTGGGCTGGAGTGCCATCCCGCGCCTGACATACCCCTGGCATACTGAAGCTTCATAAACGTTGGCCGATTGGCACCGTGATTTTGGATGGGTGAACTTCCACTTCCTATATTTCGTTGAATAACTGAGTGTAAATGGAGTTTGTGTCTTAACTGACAAGACGTTCGGGATGATGTCAAATTCTGTGAGACTGCAATTCGGTCTCCTTAAAATAGTCTGGGAGACCCATTTTGAAATGCTTTGAAGAAGCCAAGACAAGTAGAAGGTCACATCTTCCTCAGACACCATCTTTGAGCAGCTCTCCTCCTTATGTCACAGAGTTACACGTCTCCAGTGGTCTCGTGTGAAGCCCCTGATTTGTTTCCTTTTATCTCTCCTAGTCCTGCCAAGTTTTGAAGTGAAACTGGAACCCAGCCAGCCATTCTTCTACGTCGATGACAACGAGCTCTCTGTTGACGTCACTGCCACGTAAGTTTCATTTCTCAGTTTGTCACCAGCCGTGGAGTGTCGCATACAGTAAGTAAAACGTAGACATGTGTTTATGTCCCGACCGTACAAGAAGGAGAAATGTGAGTTATGAGGCGTGAGGCTGTTTTGTTCCTGCCTGTAAGTAATACGACAATAAGAACGTTGATTGATATATACATTAGGATGTAAAGGATTAAAGAAAATCAGGAAAGACGGACATCATGAGGACAATTTGGAAAGCTTAAGTGATTAAGATAATCATTAGAAACAGCAAGTCTTGCCATTTTAAAGTACACAGAGGAGTGAGGAGGCTGTGTATGTATATTCATATGGTAAGCCACCCTCACCCGGGCACACACAGGCAGGGCACAAGTTCAAGTTTATTTACAGTAAACACACCAACACAACGCTCCCTTCTTCTCCTCCCGACTTATGAAGTGAGGTGGCTCCTTTTATTGGGCACCCAGAAGGGCACCAGGTGTCTAACAAGCTTCTTCCAGCTACACCTCCGGGTGTGGCCAAGTAAGGCCCTGGAAAGGTCCATGCGCCCCCTGGAGGTGGCCATGGGTTCCAACAGGGCTGAGCTCCCATGCTCGTAGCTCGTGGTCCCACTGGAAACCAAGGGGGCTGCCCTCGATTGGCCCGAGAACGCTCTCTCCCCTGGTCCTCCCACACCTTGGGCGGCCACCCAACACAACATATATATATATATAGTCACAAACATGACCACAAGTCATAGCAAGGTTTGGGGCAGCCACCCGTGTAGTTGGTTTTGCAAACAAAAGATGGCAGAGTCCAAACCAGAACTGAGGGAGTAGAGGAACGGAGGAAGACAGGAAGTGAGGTCAACGGGGTCGGGCACATAAGGGTCTTCAGCCATAGGCTCGAGCCCGGAGGGGACATCACGGGGGCCGGAGCTGGCAACGTCTTCCTCCATAGGCTCGGACCCGGAAGTGACGTCACCAGGGCCAGGTGGGATCTCCCGTGGGTGGTCTGCAGGAAAGCGAGATAAAGAATCGGTGCCCTCTGCCACATCCCGGTCGGACTCGGAGTTGCCCTCACTCAGGCCCTCCAGCTGCCTAAGATGCACACGTGTGTGCCAGTGTGTGTATATGTACGGTATATCCATACGACGTCCAGCGATAAACGTGTCTGCTAGGCTGAAGATGCACCCATGTGAGGGAATCCCTGATGTGCCGACAAGCCCCTTTATGGCCCATAAATTATGTTTTACTGATCTTTAGAGGTCGGTGGGCACAGCAGCTCGGTCACTCAGGATGGCCCCCGGTTGGTGTTCTGTATTACATACATATGAGCTCGTCTGCTAGCTTTGTTCTCTTTCGATTATGTGATTTGCCTTCTCTTTGTGTTCTCCAGGTACCTTTATGGAAACAAGGTCTCGGGATATGGATACATTGTTTTTGGAGTGCTGGCGGATGACGAGAAGAAAAGCTTCCCAGATTCCCTGCAGAGGATTGAAGTATGTAACTCATGTGTAATATGTGAGCGTGGAAAGGTCTTCCCTGTCCTTTGTGAAGTTCAAATGGCAGCAACGCCTAACCCTGTGACTGTGGACCTCAGGCTTTGATGGTCACCTGCTTACATTTGTCCCTTTGTCACCTGCAGATTGAAGACGGAAGAGGAACGGCTCGACTCACGAGACAGCACATCCTAAGCGCTTTCCCAAAAATTGACCAGCTTATTGATAAGTCCATTTACATCTCGGCCACCGTCTTGACATCTACTGGTAGGTGACGTCCTGGTGAACCCCGCCATGAAGATAAATTGGTCATGTGATTCACTTCCTGAAGAACTTTGAAATCTTGTTGTTTTTATCGCTTATCAAAGCAAATAATTCAAGTGTCATTGTGAATCTAATAATGTCTGCCCGCCCAGAGTCATGTTTAGCAGTCAAACTGGCACATTTCTAACTCAGTAATAACTAAACCAACGGAGTACGTCTCTTAACGTAAACCTGCATTCCAAATATGTAATAATGTTTCATCCTCGTATTCTGTTATTACGCCGTTCCATTTTGATTTTTTACAAATGCCACTAAGGTGCCCGTTGCTGAGCGGGTTTATCCCACAGGTGGTGACACATGACATCAACAGCTCCACACAGGTTTGAACTCGCAAGGGCTTTGGGGTGCGATTCTTGTAAATGATTTATCAGGGCAACACATCGTTACATTTCATACATGACTGCTTCTTTTTTTGAACATCAGTTAGGATTCGGTGCTTTGCTTGAACTGATTTAATGTCTTCAGACTCTCTTCATTTTCAGCCTTTGTTCTTTATCTCAGTTTCTTATTAATGGGCACTAGTAGCCCGTCTGTGTCCTCAGCCTGGCAGAACCAAAGGGACTGTAGTTCATAATTAAAGTTGATCAAATATGATAACCCAATATTACTCAGTCAGTCATTATCCAACCCGCTAAATCCTAACTACAGGGCCACGGGGGTCTGCTGGAGCCAATCCCAGCCAGCACAGGGCGCAAGGCAGGAAACAAACCCCGGGCAGGGCGCCAGCCCACTGCAGGGCACACACATTCATGACAATTTAGAATCGCCAATGCACCTAACCTGCATGTCTCTGGACTATGAGAGGAAACTCACGCAGACACGGGGAGAACATGCAAACTCCATGCAGGGAGGACCCCGGAAGCAAACCCGGACGGGTCTCCTTACTGAGAGGCAGCAACGCTACCCACTGTGCCACCGTGCCACCTAACCCAATATTATTAGTGTTAAAATTCCAGGAACAACAAGACTCAAAAATGGGGTGATGGCTCAAAATGAACATAAAACAAACAGATCAGGGTACACTGAAGAGGCCTCACCCCAGGCAGCACAAAATCTGCACAAGCCCAATTAGGAGGCCCAGACTTTCAAAGTTCAACCACAGACATGTCCAGAATGAAGAATAGAGAGACCGTAAAACTTTAATTCAAAGTACAAACAAAACCAATGCTGCTTCAGACTCAAATATGTACTGAAGATCATTCCAAAAAGGATCTTTAAAAGGTAAGGAGAAAGGAGCAAAACTTGAAATTGCAATCCAAAGAACAGTCCCTAAATAACGCAGAAGGGGTCAAAGCCAGTTACACCTTCAAATGAGAGTCCATCCCGTCCTTTAGCAATGGCTATTCGGAAACCAGGGTTCATCGTGAAAAACCAAAGCGAGAGTCTCCATCCAAAACATCAAAAGAAGATAAAACGCCACAAGCAATGAATGTTTATCTGATACTCGGATCAATAACTGCGATCTTTAAAATCGGGTGCCATTTGCCTTTGAAGCACATTTGCGACATATCTGTGAGATGAAATATTTAAGGAAACACTGAGTGTCTTTCTGTGACCCGACATTTGCGCGATAGACATATAAGCGCCAATTAAAACGCGGCGTCAAAATCACGCCGACAAAATCGCGAAAGTTTCATTAAAAATGAATTACTAGTTTAAAGCTTATATAATAATGTTTATTTTAGAAGTCAATATTATGAGACGCGGCACGCAGATAGTCCTTAAGATCACGCCCTGCGTATGTAGGAAGACTTGCAGCAAGACGTCTTGATAACTGAGCGTATTTAGACTTGCTGGCTGCCTGACTGCTGGTAATTCTGCTTTGTATACGACGCGTTATGCCAACCCTCGACTGCCATCCGCAGTAATAACAGTTATAACCTAACATATAATGTGTACATAATGCGCACATACGCGTCCCACTCCCTTGGCCTCTCTCGCGATTTTGTCGGCGGGCATTTGTCGAAAACCAGTTAGCGCGTTTGTCGGCGCTCATATGTCTATCGCGCTTTTGTCGGTGAACCGTGTCTTTCTTGAAAGCCTTTCGTTTTCACGTGGAGATCGAGGTCCTTTCCCCCTAAATACGTTTTCAGATTGCGATCTTATCTGATAAAGTAGCTGCGTCACCTGTTGAAGACCAGTAATGAAATCCATGTGAAACTCTTTACGTGTATCTTATGCCTTCCTTCGATGTCCTCGTGTGTCTCAAGCTCTTTTGTCTCCATCACGTTCGTGTGAAGTCCGCCTCTGTAATTTTCAGGTGCCCTGCTTGCCTCTTGTCTGTGGTCGATGGGCCCCCGTTACCCGCCGTATAAACGTCATTCCTGTTCTTCTTTGTGGGCGACTCCCACCGTTCCTGTTTTGCCTTTCTTCAGTATGCCAGTCTCCATTGCCCGGCACTTCCTGTCTCGATCACGTTTGACTGAGCAGTCACAGAGGAACTGACCAATCGGATTGCTCGGACACACACACACGGACACACGGACACACAGAGGCAGATGTCAGCATTTTATATGTGAACTGTATACAGTAGATGATAGATAACGGGGAGAACAAATTCTGGACAGATAGAAATGATGTGACGGTTAGGAATGACATGCATGGTGGACTCAGGATAAATTCTAATAATTAATATTGAAATATTGTAGGCATCCTTAATAGGGCAAATGCAAGCTGTGGCATGTGTGCAATGGCGTGGGTTACGAGAGGAGATAGACTGCGGGAGTCTGCACTTTATTTGTTATCGACTTTTAGATAAATGACAGAGCACATTTCTAAGGGACGCCTGTGCAAACTGATCAAGCCTTCTTGTCCTTTACTATAGGCAGTGATATGGTAGAGGCAGAAAAGAGAGGAATAAAGATTGTCACGACGCCCTATAAGGTCCTCTTCACCAAGACGCCAAAGTACTTCAAGCCAGGAATGCCCTTTGACGTGATGGTAAGATGACATTTCCTTGGCGCGACTGGTTTATCCCTGATGATCTCGTTGTCGTGTCTGAGGGTTAAGGCCTGCATGTCAAGATCTGCGTAACGCGTTTCTAAAGCAACATGGTGGCCTTTCATGAGGAACGCTGCTCGTTGCTTTCTGGCTCGGATCTATTGGGCAGTGCGGCCTTCTGCGCACCAGGAGAGCGACTGCTGACTAGCTGCATTTCCGTAGGTCACTGAAAGATTGAGAGCAACCCAAAGAAACTTTACAATGGTTTCTCCTTGATGCCATCGGTGCTGAGACTAGCAAGTAGCTCTGACATCTTCTAGGACTTGAGGGGTGTGCTTGAGATTCATAAAGTGTCCTGTGCCTTTACTGAATCAACATTTTCCCTTCATTTGAAAGGTTCTGATAACAAATCCTGATGGATCTCCTGCTAGAAACGTGGATGTGGAAGGGAACCCCGGCCGAGTTCCTGCCAGAACAAATAGTGAAGGAACAGCAAAGATGACCATCAACACAGTCCGGGATAGAAGGAATCTCGGCATCACTGTACGTATCGGACGTGTCACTTGATTTTAAAGAGCCACACCTGAGCAGCTGCCTGATCTCGCTTTGTATTCTTTAGAAGAGCTCATATTCATATTGCATCACTTGGGCTCTTTAAGTCATCAGCGTAGTCTGAGCAATCAGTCAGACAAGCTATTTTGAATCAGTGAGGGAGAACTCCTTCACATTACGTTGACAATGACAATGACAAAGCCTGAAGTGTCCATGGAGTGCCCGCATGGTGCATGGGTGGTCTGCTGGAGCCAATCCCGGCCAACACAGGGCACAAGGCAGGAAACAAAGCGCCAGCTCACAGCCGATGGGTAAAAAGTGACAGAAAGATTCCATTTTAGAGAGGTGCCATTAGGTCTTGACTGCACAGAGAACCCAAACTTTGTGGATTTTTGTGCTATTTATTTTTATTCTCCTTCCCATACGTAAGAAACGATGGTACGTGTGCACGTGCCATGCTAGCCTTTCAAAGTCTACTATAATGAACGATACAAAGCCATAATAAATGTGATGAGGCTGGAGAACATGAAATGAAAATCTGTAATTAAATATTTTCTGTTCACAAGGTAAGAACAAACAGCACAATGATTACTAAGCCTCGCCAAGCGGAGGGAATAATGGAGGCCTTGCCATACCAAACGCTGTCAAATTCTAACAATTACCTGCATATCGGCATCCAGGCTGCAGAACTACTGCCAGGAGCAAATCTACAGATCAACCTGAACATCCAAAGCAATGACTTAGCAACTCAGGACACGATTAAATACTTTTCATATCTGGTAAGTCCTTACATTGGGAACTTCAAGCTATCGATGAGTCTGTGTTTTTTATTTTTTTATTTGTGACCGTGATTGCTTCTTTCTGTATCTCTCTCGTCTGCATTGTAATCTTGCAGATTGTGTTGTTAAAGCTGGCGTGTGATGTTCATTATAAGCTCATCTCCGTCTAAGAAGAGGTAGTCATCTCCTACATTGTGGGCTGTGACTTGTTGCCCCGTCTCGATCATGGCATGAGCTTTGACTAAACTCTTCTCTTCCTCCTCCTAGACCCACACATCTCAGGTTGGTAAACCGCAGTGTAGGTAGCCACGTGGTAACGTCAAGTAATGTCAAGACCAAGTCGCCAATGGGCGTATCGGAAAAGCAGCATTAGACATTACAGTCACTTCTAAGGCCAACAAAGTAGGGCACTGGTCAGCGGTGCACTTCGTAGCTCCAGAGATCAGGTCTCCATGGAGTTTGTATGAAGTAGGACTTGAGCGCACA
The DNA here is from genome assembly GCA_026402145.1 of Polypterus bichir lapradei. Taxonomy (NCBI): domain Eukaryota; kingdom Metazoa; phylum Chordata; class Cladistia; order Polypteriformes; family Polypteridae; genus Polypterus; species Polypterus bichir. The sequence goes on from JANRMT010062830.1 coordinate 1,980,696, forward strand.
GCTTTCTGAGTTTCAGCCCAAGCCACTGGCCTACACCCTCTGCCAAAGCAATGCCATTGGGTAGGTAGACTGGAAACGGCCACCATTCTTTATCTCCTCTCGTTGTGTCACACGCTACCAGCGTATTGCCAGGCTGTCTAAAGCCCTTCAAACAGGGCTCCTCAGGAGTCACGATTAAACAATGCAAAAATTCGGGATGTACAAAGGATGATTCCTGTTAAAAAGGATAATCCATGGATTGCATCAAAGCCTCAACTGGTGTTCCATTGACCACTTAGTCTATGGTGAACTTTCTGCATTGGGGGAAACACATCATTCACACTATCCATCCATCCATCCATCCATTTACCAACCCGCTATATCCTAACTACAGGGTCACAGGGGTCTGCTGGAGCCAATCCCAGCCAACACAGGGCACAAGGCAGGAAACAAACCCCGGGCAGGGCGCCAGCCCACCGCAGGGCACACACACTGTTAAACCTGAGGAGCTTCATGTAGAAGAAGTCAGAGCTCCGAGAAGACATTGCAGATCTGCTTAAGGATTAACTTAATCAGTCAGGAGGAGGTGGAGGAGGACAAAGCTTGCTGGAGAAGCGGCGGAGAGATGACAGCGTTGCTAAGAGTTGAAGTATAGATTGTGGTGTGACAAACGCTTCGTTCTAAAAGAGTTTCACACAATAAAGCCCTTTGTTTCTTGCAGAACGTCTGTCCGAGCCTTTGTGTTGGGAGTGTAGGGAGCTGCAGCACCCCCTTGGGGACCACAGTATATATGTATATTTATATATATGGTTTTCTCTTATTGATTATTCTTCAATATATCATGAATCCCAGATCAGGAACACTCTTTCTTTCTTTCTTTCTTTCTTTCTTTCTTTCTTTCTTTCTTT